>QFDD01001082.1:0-26727 GCA_006871305.1 Vachellia collinsii
GTGTGTGTGTGTGTGTGTGTGTGTGTGTGTGTGTGTGTGTGTGTGTGTGTGTGTGTGTGTGTGTGTGTGTGTGTGTGTGTGTGTGTGTGTGTGTGTGTTATTTTCGTTCATAATGAAATTTTCATTGCAGATATATACGATACCACATCTAGAAGTATAAAGGGGATCGGAGGGGTTGTCCTAATACATCGTAACCTATCAAGAGACGTGAATGTCCCATCAACAGATCATTATTACATTTGTTATTAATTCGATAATGGCTTGTACTTTTGCCTTTTTAGTTTGCTACAGAGGGATTGGATTGAGGCGTTGCAACTGTTAGTATTATATATGGCATGTTTACATACATACATACATATAAAAACAGATAGAGTAATAGGATTCTTATTCTCCTCCAATATAATAGCGTATGAGCAAAAACATATGACAACGTGGAGTATTTATTATTTTATATTATTAGCGCATGCTTATCACATTAGAAATGGGTGATATATATAAATAGGGAAGGCTTATAAGTCAGTCACAGGCAAGTTATCGCAAGCACATCAGATCAGAGAGTGATCGAGAGAGAGGTGAATCAGAAGGAGGGCACTATAATAGAATGGCGTTCATAGAACGTGGTGTACTAACGAGCGATGGGAAGAGAGTGATGAGCGTGGAGGAGTTCAAGCGGTGGCTCAAGAGATTTGATTCTAACGGCGACGGCAGAATCAGCCAATCGGAGCTGAGAGAGGCGGTGAGACTCAGCGGAGGGCTATTTGCTTCGTGGAAGAGCAAAAGGGAGATAGAATCTGCAGACGCTAACCACGATGGCTTCATTGACGGCAGCGAATTCAGGAATCTTGCCCACTTTGCCGACAAGTATTTAAACATCACCATCACTAGGTTCTGAACTAAGTTCTCACTTTCCTATTTCTTGTCGTAATTCATTTGTTCTTTAGGACGCATTTCCGCAATTTTTAGCTGGCAACATTGCATATATTTGTCCCATGAATCTTACTTCAATTCCCTTTTTTCGCCTCTCATCTGGAGAACATGTTGAACGTGTTTGTAACCCTGCATCGTAAGGATATCCATTTCAACCCTATACGTACTTGTTCAGTAATATAGTATTCTATCCAACCAGTCTCAATTTAAAGAATCTAGCAAGCGGTGTTTACGGACTGTAATTTTCTTGTTTTCTTTTGGACAACAATACGGACTGTAATTTTCTTAATTCCCCCATTTTGAGGGCTAAAACTGACTCAAACATGCTTGTAGACGAACTAATCTATGCCGACGGGCCGTTGGTATCCGACAACGCTTCAATGCTTAATAAATACCTGTTTAGCAAAAAAATAAAAGTGCTAAAGGAGATCGAATCCTCCAGCTTCGAAAAATTCGAATACCAGAAAGAAAGAGTGTAATGACCATAGGATTTCAGATAAAATATAAAATTTATTGAATCACCAATAATTGACAATATCATAAAGGAAGAAATAAAAGATGAATGCGTGACAATAATTACATGTGATGGGATATATATGCGGGAATTCATCTACATATAATGAAGCAAAAATAAGAATTCCACAAAAAAAAAAGCATAAATAATAACATATAGACGGATTGTTAGGTCCTTTTTTTTTCACCAAAATTTTATTTTAAGAACTGCTTCAAGACATTATACGAAAAATTAAAACTACAATACTAATTTAACTCAATAGAAAAAAAAGGAAAATTGAGGATAAATCCCTCAATGAGAAATTAATTAAATAATAGAATCTATTATTGCAACCTTGTGGAACTCAGTTGCATAATTTAAAATGTTACATTCTACAATTAGTTTTTTAATTGAGGACTTATCTCCAGTTCTTCCTGGATAAAATGGAACTGAAGAGACTCGCTCGAGTTTATATACAAGCACAATTAACAAAGCAAACGAAACAGGTTTAACTAGAGATTAGTAACGAGAAAAAAGCTGCATTTTGAAGATTGATCATGCCCAAGAATTTATATGTTGAGTGTTCACACACACAAGTAATTTTGCTGACTTCACAGCATGAAGATGATGACTTTGAACCAGGAGGGAGGAAATTACTCTGCTCTTTCAAAAATCTTCCATAAATCTTCCATCCATCTCCTTTTGCACGCCAATAAATCAATCCATCTGGTACATGTTATGTACAGAACGAGAACCCTGGGGCTACCACACAGATCAACTGAATTTTTCAACACAAATTTATAATGCTTGTGTGCTAATGTACCCAAGTAATTCTTGAAGTGGCACCTTCACCCAATCCATACTCAGACCAACACAATTAAGCAATAAATGCCCCAATGCCCTTTCAATTTAAAAGAGGAGGAGGTAGCTTCCAGTAATTCCATGAATTAAAATCCTCCTGCACCCAATGTCAAAAAATACAACATGATCGATGTATATCTAAATAAGACACGAATTTGATTCAAGAAAATTACCAGTGTTACATTCTGGACAATGTTGTCTCGCAAAACCATTATAATCAACTATGAATTTGGATTGTGGGGAAAAAATGAGGAACCCGATCATCCTATTTATGCTATTCTCCCTTGTTTTGTGTACTTTCAAATCTTTTTTTTTTTTATTTTATTTTAAGTTTTCGGAAAAATGAAAGGAAAGTTCTTCTAGAACTAAACCTGCTCATTGGTAGTCGTAGGAGGGAACATCCCATGCACGAGAGCATGAAGCGAAGTGTAAGATTTCGTATCATGTCGGCGGTTCACAACAATTTCTCCCTGCAAACTCATGCAGATAGGAAAGTTAATTACTTGACATATAATTATATTTCATACACTTCTATAACTCTTTGCTAGATTAATTTAATAAACTTGATTTACCTTTGGATTAATAATGAATATTTTCCCTCTTGGGATTCCAACTTTGAGGTAGCTGATCTCATCAGTATTTCTATTTCCAAAGCCAGCATAAAATGGGTTGCATTCAGGAGGAAAAAGTGCCTTGATATCCTGGAAACATCAAAAGGCAACCATATGACAACCCGTGAAGTTCAGCGATGCACCATCACTTCGATCTAGATTGTAGATACGCTTAATAGAACAAGCTCTTTTTTTAACTTTTCGGGAATAGAACATACATATTTCCTTTCCAACATTTAAGCCATAAAATAGTAACAAAGACTAAACATCAAATTTTTGAAGATTTTTTTTTCCCCTGGAGGCTCCTGAGGAACAGACTGCAGGTTACTGGTGGATTGAGATGTCATAGAGTCATAAGTTAAAGCTCAGAATGCCCATTCAGATGCAGCCGGAATGGTGTCATTCAAGCTCTCAGAGATTGCAGTAGTGTCGGAGATCTGAAAAAGAAAACTGGTGCCTCCAATCAATGAGACGGTTTTTTCTCTATATATAAACCATTACAACTGATTCATACTTGCAAGGAAAAGACAGGTACTAGAAGGGTGGGAAAAATTCCGTGGAAGGAAATGTATGCATATGATTGTTGGATTATATGGCAGGTAAAGTGCAGTAAAGTTTTTGAAGACTAGGATAACTCAGGAGGTAATAACGAGATGCATTCATGGAAGATTTAGATGATCAGGTTTGTATGGATACGAGATATAAATGGTATTGGTCATGAAAGAAAAACTTGTTGGAGGCTACCGGACCAAGGGGAATGGTGCTTGGAAGTTGATGATACCTAATGCATGATAAAGCATCGTATGGGGAACTGGTGAGGGGGCGAAATGGGCAATTGGATCAGTGGATTTAATTGCAACTTGGGTTTTTATCATGAGATTGGAGACTTGGTTGTACAGGATTGGATGTCCAGATGCCAAACTTGTATAATGAAGCTAATGAGTGCATTGACTGGATTGCGAATGAGTCCAATGGAGAAAATATGATTATTAATGTTTTTGATGTACCTCCTTATGGTACTACGAGAGATGTGTAGTTAACCATTTCCTGGCCTGGCTTCCTTTGATTGAAAATAATAAATAAATAAATCTTTAACCCCTTGTGGACTATTCAACTTATTCTGTCATACACTCGTTGGAATATAAAATATTAAAATTATGTCCATTGAAGTAATTGAGAGTGGGGAAGCTAACCTCCAAGCATGAAATTTTGAACTCATGAGGGGCCCTTCTAATAACTGGAAATGGAAAAGTAGGAATCTTAGTTCATATATTTTAGAGAGAGAGGCATGGCCAAAGAAGCATTCGAAATGTCTATTGCACCTTTTAGTAATGTGTCTTTGTTTCACAGCATGGTACTACTACCAAGCGTGGAACATGAATAGTAATATTTCGAGTCTTGTAATGACCCATTTTCAATGCAAAGTATAATTAGCACTTGGTGAGAACAAAGGCACATTACCAAAAGGTGTAGAAGACATTTCAAATGTGGGATTAGAAACAAAAAGAACTCCAACATATGAGGAAGGAAAATAAAGAAATAGGATCAGCAAAAGAGATAAGATAGAACAAATTAAATACCTTCTCGATATAGAGAGGGAAAAATTCCATCAGGAGAAATAACTACAGGACCATCAGGCAAAACTTTTCCATCCTACTAGTACAATGTGATAAGGAGTGTGAATTTATTTTATACTTTTCTTTACTAAAATTAAAACCAATCTTTGACTTCTAATTAAACATCACCTGCTTAAGATTTACCAGGAATTGTCTGGTTTGACAGGCCTGAGAAATCGATCGAGCACTGAGAAAAAGTAGTTTGTAACCATTTTCCTGCAAAATTTGAAATACAAAAAGAGGAAAAGATGATCTCTTATAGGTAAGGTATGGCAACTGTTTTGCTCTTAAAATTTCCCAGAAAATAAATTAAGAATGGTTAAACAACTAAACAATTAAATGAGAGCCCACAGCGTTGCGGTATTAACAGAAAGGCTACCAATAATCTGCTATAAGGGCCCCCTGTTAAAAAACTTTGCTCATTACATGCAGCAAGGCAAGATCAGTGTATTAAATATTTAACCACAACGTATTTTCACATAGAAATTGTAGAAGGTCTAAACACATGGGCAAGGTAAACAAACCTTGATAGCTGAGAATAAATGTGTAACACCTGTCTGTGACCAATCTACTCCCACTAAAGGCATGACCTGACCTAGAACGTCTGACCTATTAGAAACAAAACAAGAGAGAGAAACTATCGTCAAAGTATAAAGCAGTGTTAAAAGTGACAACAAAGAGAATATTAAAACAAATGAAAACAGAACCCAAAAAAAGAATGTTTACAAGATTCTGCCATAGTATAAAAATAATTTCTTATTCCATAAGTACATACTTTGTAATTGTCCCATCCACATCTGAGATCACTACACGACTGTTCCATTTCCATAAAAATATTCGGGCATCAATCTGTTAGAAAGGCATAAAAATATAAAGTACATTAAATAACTATGAAGGAAATATCGGGATTGATTCATGTACTTCAAGTAAAATCTCAACAAAAAACACAAAAGCTGACCTGTTCATCATCCAGCATACCCATAGGGAAAGTGAAGGTTACAGTGTTCTTCCCTTCCTTTAGATTCAAGGATGCCAGCTGTTCAGCTGTTGGTGTTTTTGCCCTAACATTTTTTTTCAATAGCTTGGGTTTGAGCTCATCTTTGTCTGCATCTTTGTTGATTTTACTCTCTGAAGCATTAGTATCTTTGTCATCAACAGCAGGCACCACAACCTTTTCAGAACTTGATCTCCTCAAAGAGAAAGGCCAAAGCTTCCAGTTCCCACTGGGGGAGGGTTTTTGTGCTGATGAGACACCTGTATTATTTTTCTCAACTTCGTTAACTAGTATCACATGCCTTTCAGTTCACATAATTGTTGATTTTCAGAAGAAATGATGAAAAATAGGAGCAGCTGATCCCATCAGGCATAAACTGTAATGATGGCCAATCTTGACAACAAGCCTATTATCCCTCGCTATTCAGGATCTAGAAAAGGAAATCTATCAATGTCCATTTTCTCATCACCAAACGCTTTAGAAGCAGCATCAGCTCCCCTTCCTTCATACAAAACTTCTTACAAACAGGTATCAGTGTAAAGCACAATATAGCAACTACCCACAGCAATTGCTTAAAACGGTACGTATTTTTTTTTTTTTTAAAAAAAACAAATAAGGGGAAAACCATGCTAACTTGATCTGCTTTTATATATAGAATACAGGCCTAGTTGTAAACCATAGTACTGTAAAAGATGAGTTGCTTCCAAGCATTCTAGCAAATTCTTATAAACCAGTATGTTTGGTTTTATCTAGAAAAATACAATTATGTGGTGCACTCTGCAAGAACTATATGTGCAGAATATGAAAAAAAAATTGACTGCTTCAAGTTTGATAAAAAGCATAAAACATCAACGCATAAAGCATAAAACATTACCAAGTGGATGATTTATAGCTGTACTCTTAACATCCCCCAAATTAATGTTGTCCTTAAAACCTGATTCCTCACGTAATAATTGGTCATCTGGATTTAGACATTTCACATCATCTTTCCCAAATGATGGCTGCTTCAAGCTATTGCATGCTGCGGCCTGTGAAAGAATTGAAGGATGACATAGATCATGCTGATCCAGAGAATTACTAAGAGAATGCAAACTATCGGACAAGGATTTTGTCTGATGCCTGTCTTGGTCTCCAGAATCCTTATTGAGGACAACTGTAGGACTGGATGTCACCCTCAGCTTTTCAGGATCAGCTGTTTGACTTTCTGGAGATAAATGAAAACCGTTAAAAAGTTTATCTTCTTTGTCTACATAGATATTCAAAGGAGTTTCAGTCCTCATGTTGATCCTTGAATGATCTGTACTCACCAAGGTCACTGAAAATAAAATCTATCTTCTCTGGATTTGGAGATGCTTGTCTGCTTGTTTTTCCTAATAATGAATCACGAGAAGAATTCGGAGACGTCAATGGGCTTGAAACTTCAACCATCACAACTCTCTCTTCTAAAGCTTGGTTACCCAGGTTGCTGTCAGACGAAGTTGCAGCAGCACAATTTGATCCATCCTTCTCAGCTGAACAAAGTCTAATATCCAGATTGATCGTTTGAGTTTTTGGTTGTGCTGTTTGGTCTTCAATATCTGCCACAACAGACTTGCTAATACGAGGACGAGTACAATTTGTTTGCTGAGAAGTCTGAGAAACCATCATTACAGGCATCATGACATCAGCCTTTTCGGTGACTTCCTCATTTTTTGTAACCTAAAGAACTTCAATATGTCAGCGTCAACTGAACAAGAAAAACTGTGACTTGTTTAATCATCTCACTATATATGTAACAATTATTTTCACTGATGTTTCAAATTGATTTACTTGTATTCTATCCTAGCCTACGTTAATTGTTGCTTATGAGTTCACCTCTGGTAGTACAGTTGTCTTTTGCAAAATCTCTGCATGAGTATGTGCTTCACCTATTTTGTTATCAGGGTAAAACACCTCGTGAGTTTGTTCAGTGGTGCAATGCATGCATCCAACTGAACTCTTTGACATTCCTCTATAAACTGGTGGATGAACTCCATCAGGTGGAATCTCTTCCTCTGAAATTCCATAGCCTGGCATTATTCTTATACCAGAAACATCATCTCCACTCAACTGCTTCTTTTCAATGCTATGATCAAGTTGGAGGCACATGGCTTCCAAATCATTGGCGGTTTTATCAGTTATAACTTCCTTCATTTTCCTGTCATGTTCAGCGTCCTCTACAATATCACCACTCACTGGTAGTTCAGTTATCACTACAGTTTCCTGTTTTGAAAAGCTAACTTCAACCGTGGTGCTTGAACATGATGAGAATATACCGTTATCCTCATTAAGTCCTCCGGGAACTTCAAGGTTAGGGTTGCAACAGGGGCCGTCTTGCTCATTACAGGAACAAACTTCATCGTATAAGCTACGTTGGTTTGAAGAATTGTCCATTTTATCACGCTGAGATTTTCTCTTTTGAAGTTGCACACGGTCTTTTCGAGGTGGTTTATGACCAGCAAGATTGGTAGACCACCTTATCTCCAACAGGTTGGCTGCAGTCTCAGCACACTCCAATGAACGTGCAGCAACTACATCAGGCTGATTATCATCGCCAATGACAAGCCCACTTGTCATTGATCTGTCGGAAGTAGTTCTGGCCAGCATGTTTCCTGTGTTCATATCACCCGGAGCAATATAATTTGATTCGTCTGATTTAAAAGAAAAACTTCTGGCCTTCAAATGCCGCTTATCCAGAAAATCTGCCTCATCCCCAGAAGATAACGAATGCAATGTAGATTCTCCCTCTTCCACTTCGACCTCCCTGAGAAAGAAGGCTCGCCCTTTATGATCCATATACATATGGAAATTTGCTTCTACTCCATTGACATTAATGCTGATCATCCTCTCTCCTGTCCTTAACAGGCCACGGGACTTCCCAAATCGGACGTACCAAGGCGACGACTTGAAGCTCCCATCTCGCTGTTCAACTAAAACAATATCTACAGCGCCACCAACTGAACGAACGGAGCCTGACACCGTGGATAAACCCCGACTAACGTAGCTGCCTAGCCTCCCCACCACTTTCATTCTCATAAATTATTCTAATCACTAATCATTGATAATTTCATTACAATCGACCCCTCTTACGAGTTACGTGTCTCAACCCATAAAGACAACTTAAGCACATGAGAGCCCGATCTATCAGAATAAACAGAAAATTCTTCTTCTCTTTACCTGAAAAAAAAAAAAGCACGTAAGATTAATATTTTTAAATTCCCTTAATAAGATCAAATCGTGATTAATACCAATGGATTTTCACAGGGACATCGACGGAGAAATGTAAAGTTACTGAGATTTTGAAAAAAGTAATACAACGTCATGAATAAGAAAATAGATGTGAAAATGAACAATAAAAAGAAGGCTCTTTTCTTGTATGCACTGGAGAGAAGGAAAATTAGGATGGAAAACCTTGTAACATGATCAGGCAGCAGTGAAGGGGAGAAATAACCAGCATAGGGGTGGTGGCGAGATGGAAGAAAACTTGGATTCAACGATCCGAGGGCCGGGAACCAACATTGATTCATCCGTCATTCAAGGGTAACGTACGGTTCTGTATCGGAAGTACGTAGTGCGTAAAGAGAAAATCAGGTTCATCTCCAATATTGAGTCGGTAAAATAAATTTCGGTGATGGAAGTTTCAACGAGGCATGCAGATCGATGAGAAATGCAGGTCTAAAATCTAAAGTAGACCAATAAATTTTGAAGTTTCCTCTTTCTCTCTATGGTCGCATCGCATCGTAGCATGCATTATATGCAGCAGCGTCGCACCGTGATAAAAGGTTGCAAAACCGCATGTTGAAGAATACCTCTTGCAAGCATTTTAGAAAGTAATTTCAGCTAAACCCCTCCTACAAAATAATTCAGAATTCTATAAAATCATTTAAAATAAACTAATCTAAATACTCACACTTTATTCATGCTCCCCCTAGGGTCAATATAGTCAAAAACTCAAAATCAATATACCCCTCAACTCTAATCTTTAATACATGATCTAGATAATTAAGTTGAGTAGATTGAGTAAATTAGTGAATCTAGCTATTTCTAATAAATATGAGTTGCCTTTCATAAAATGCACTTTTTCATCATGATTGTGGAAATCATTGCAATAAAAAAGGATATTTTGAGAGAAATGTTATAAATTTAGGGGATACAGTGCATTGAAATTTTATATCTAAGATCTAATTCAATCATTAACTAGATATTATATTAAAAAGGAGTTAAAATGTAAAATTGTCCTAAAAGATTTTTGTCATGGATAATGTTATCCTAGAAGTTTTACAATAAAACAATGTGGCCTTTTAGTGTAAAAAATGTTAATAGTTAACTTTAATTTTTAATAGTTAATGTTAGTTTTTTAAATAGAATGAGGTTCATTACTCTGTTTTAAAACTTCCGGAGAACATTGTCCCTGATAAAAGACTTATGGGCCAAATTTGCACCTGAAGAGTGGAGGGAGTGTTATAATCATAAATATTCATTGATAAAATAGTTAACCGGCAAAAAACCTTTTTCATTTGGAAATTATGTTGTAGAGTTATTATAATAGGATTATATTATTTTTTAAAATTTTCAATAGTTTTAAATAAATACGTCGTCATTGCTGAATATATATATATATATATTACATTTTTAAAAGAGTGTGCTTATTTATTTTATTATTAATTTTGCTATCGAAAATCTGCTTCATTATTTATATACATCGGACTATAATGCCATCTAATATTTTACAAGGCTGTGTGTGCAAGTCAATGAATTTCCGTTAACAGAGGCATTTGGATAAATTGGAGTCAACTAATTTTGACGTTATCTATGACGACAAAAGTATCGCCTAATACAAAATGGTATTTATACCAGTCAAAATAAAATCACACGACTTTTTAGTCACCGAACATAAACACAAATTATAAATCAATTAAATTAAAAACAGTGAGTCGAAGGTATTTGATAATGTAGTTTTAGATTAAAGTGAAGGTGCAATTTCTGTGAGGAAAACTTTTTGTCAAAAATAGCTATATAAAATCTTTTAAAAACAGAAAAAGTTTAGCAATTCTGCTAGATCGCACTTCTGCCATAATGTTGAAGTTGGAGAGAGAATAAATGAGTCTAATATAAAAAAGGAAACACATTTAATTTAGGACGATTTAAGGAGATTGTTAAAACTGTTCTATCTTTAAAAATTTAAATCTATTCACACATCTTTCAAAATTTAATTGTATTATACTCTTATAATAAAAACTTCGTTGTTCATATTGCACCTTAACTTAAATTATATGTTTAAAATACTATAAAGTTAATGGGGTCAACATTATTTTTCTAATCTCTATTAAGTGCCTCTTAGAATTAATCGTAAAAGCTACTTTTACAATGTAATTTATGATTTACTGAGGTAAGTATGTTAGATGAATATTGTTTTAATTTGTATGAAATGTAAAAAAGATTAAATGGTTACGTAACTATATTTCTGAAAAAAAAAAAAACTGAAATTCTATTTTAGAGTTAAGTACCCTAATTTCTAGTAATATATTACTTTGTCCCAGGCTATATTATCCAATGACATACGCGTCACTTGAGATGATATGTACAAATCCACCCTACTTCTCTTATGATATATTACAATTTTCTCCCCATACTTTTATTCCCCCCTAATTCTCGACTAATTATTCTATTTCAGATTTAATCACCCTATTTTCGTAATATACTCCGTTTGCATAATAAATAAAGTCTTCTGTTTAGAACAGAAGTTTGTGAAGCTTTGGAAGGAGTATTACTTAACTCGTTTGATATTAACTTTTTAAAAAATGATTATATATAATTTAAAGTAAATATATATAAAAAAAATTTCAACCTTCGGAAAAGTAATTCTTAAAATGGTTAGCAAATAAGCTAACAAAATGTTTCCGATAGTATAATATCGAAGAGAGACAGACAAGTCACATGAGATGATTATAAACAAATCCAGTAGATACTTAAATATATAGGAATCCAAGATATATACCAGTGAGACGATCCCGTACGGCTTCCTGGACAACACGTTAAAGACTCACAGCTTTTGTATTGTTCGCTATACAGATAAGAAGAAGCTGGGTTCTGTCTTCTGTGTTAGTAAAGCTTAATAGAATGGGGACGAGACAGGAAAACGCACCCCCATATTGGATTTGGATTCTCCCGCCTAAGTGCAATTGCGCCGCTAAGTGGTCCTCAGCACACATCTTTCGATATATCTCATTATTATTACTACTACTATTATTATTACAACCCTCTCTTTCATTAATTTATTCACAAATCTCTGTACTCAGCTCTTATCTTTATGCCTTCTTCCTCACAACCTCCCTCTCCCTCTCTCTCTCTCCAGAAAATAGCACCTTGTTGGGTAAACCCGGTAATTATAGTTGTGCTTGTTATTTACCCAGTTCTGTTCTCTCTCTCTCTCTCTCTCTCTATATATATATATATATATATAAGTATTATGTATGCAGCAGCTATCACATCTAGTTTTGAGACCCACATGGTGCAGACCACACAATCTTCCTGTGCGCCCTACCATCTTTACATGTTTCATGATTCAAAATGCTGCTACTTTGCTCCTCCTCCTCCAAGCGCATCTCACACTAGAGAGAGATTTCTTCACCTTTTTCTCTTTATTCTGTATCAATCAGTGTAGTATTTAGCTCTCATTTTGATCACCGAGCTTTGACATATGCTTAGCTTTGGTACTATATGGTATATATATATAGTGTGTGTGTGTGTGTGTACACTAGATTATTGAGCTTTATTTATTTTCCTTTACAATCTTCAAAAGATGTGTGATCGATGACTAGCGACAAACAAGTTGGCGTTCTTTGTGTGTGTTTGTTACTGACAGTTGTAGCCTTAAACCCTTTCTTAGAATTCTAGACGTGACTGCGACAAGATAGAACCCATTATTTGGCATGGACTCTGGCATATATGGTCCAACTTGTCTCAGTTCGACTTGTGTTGGACATAATTTTGAAGAAAAAACATCCACATGAAAAGGAAAAAGAAAGGGAGGGAAAAAGCAAGGAAGAACAACTTAAGTATCGCAAACACTCAGACACCACGGGTTGTCTACAGTAGAATGTCAGAATTAACATAGGCACTCACAGTCCCATAACTCTGACATATATATGGTCGTTGTGTGTTTATTATTACTGATATGTATGTGTATGTCAGAGAATCCATGTAGACAAGTAAGGTAAAATAACAACAAAAAGCACTACAGTAACTTGCACTGACAATGTCTCATCTCCCAAACCTCAAATTCTATTTTTCAAGTTAAAAAACCGTTAGAGAGATAAATATTTCAGAATTTATCTATACCACGAGTAATATTCCCCTTTTTTTGGTTTGAACTGAAAGTAATAGTATTCTCTGAGAACTGAGATGTAACATTACAGTGATGCTTGCATTTGGGTTCTGGCTAAAAGTACATTATCATTTATGTATTATCGAACTATATATGCACAGAATTTGAAAATAAGAGAACAATATATAATTATATTATTAATCAATAGGAAATTAAAGCATATGCAAAAACTTTATCTATCTGAATCATCAGCATTTGAGTTTATCATCTTTGGCAATTGAGTTTTTGCAGTGAGCGATTGCAGCTTGAATCGCAGCTTGGAGCTCTTCCATGGTACTGTCACTAGCAGGAGGGAATGTTGAGGTTGGAATCAAGAGGCCACTATTTGTAGGCGAAGTCCTCATTGAAGCTGGAGCGGAATACTCTCCTCTTCTTCCTTTGACCACGCCTCTCTTGTTCATGGTACTCAGATTTCCAGAATATGAACAAGACTGTCTAATTTTCTCTTTTCTTCCTCCGAAAATCACAAGTGGCTGCACCATTCTCAAGTATTTCTTCACAACACGGACCACATCCAACCTCACCTTCTTCTTGTGCTTCGCTTTATCGTCATCTTCTTCTTTCTCCGTAACCTGATGAAACTCTTTACGCCCTCTTGTGAACCCGAAGATTGAGAAAGACTTGGACTTGCTTGCTCCTTTTCTCGACGCACTATTCCTCCTGCTTTCTTGGCTGCTGCTATTACTGCTACTACTGCTACTACTGTTGTTCTTGTTGATGTCGTCCATTATGAAGTTGCTCTTGTTGCTGCTAATGATGCTTCCATAGTCCCTAACAGGGAGGGTGAAACTGTCCATGGAAGTGGTGGAAGAGCGAGGAGAAACAGGGAGGTGAGATAGAAGGTGGAGAGGAAGCAAGTGGCCATGGAAAAAGATGTCATCTGCAGGAGATAAATCAAGAGCAAATGAAGAAGGTGGAGATTTGGATTTATCTGATATTGTGGCTGACGAGCAAGTGTTGTGCAGAGAGATTGTGAAGGAGAAGTCATGAGCTGGGGAAGAAGATGCCGATGATGATGAAGCTTGTGCTTCGGCTTTCTTTTCTAGCTTGGATCCTTCAGTTTTCTTTTCCACATCCTTTTCTTCAAACTTTTGCTGTTGATTATGCCTTTCCATCATCATAAGATTCTGCTCAAAGCTAACAAGACTGGAGACAATATATCTGAGATTCTTGATCTGCAACTTTTCTCAGTGGTGAAGATCGAGTGAGAGGGGTCTACAATCTTTTCATATTCTATGGATGTCAACAAAGCTATGCCTATCTCTATGGGAGGGATAAAGGAATCCTGGAGCAGAGAGAGAGAGAGAGAGAGAGAGAGAGAGAGATTGTGAAATTAACTGTTTGATATGATGAAATGGAGGGGGATGATATTGATGGATTTCACTCGTGTGTTAAAAAAATGGTTGGTGCTGTTGTGGGGCCAAGGGAAAGCGCAAGTGTCCAACAGCAATTTCGGTAGTGATATTGGAAATGAGGTCTCAGAAGGATCCAAGTTTGGCCACTAAAGCAAAGATGGGATTGGCATGGCTTCTTAGCAAACTTGGCTTTTGCAGTGATAAATTAAAAGGTCCCCTCAGGGAAAGATATCCTCTTCGTCGTGTACATATATAATAATAAAAACTCCTCATATCAAAATGGAATCTTTTTTAATCCATTGCTCAAGATAATATCTGCTTCTTTCACCGTCATTGCCTCTTTTCTTTCCTCTTGTGTGTGTGTGCGCACCAGGTAAAACAGTGTTAATATGTTATAAGGTTAATAAGAATAATAATCTGATATGAAAAAGGTGTTCTATCACAATACATATGGGTAATAATATGTGGTCGATAATGGAGTAGTAAAATGAAATCAGAGTATATTGTTGACCCCCCCATTATTAATGAACACGAAAGCTCAAGGAAACAAGAGGACTAACGTCTCATGTGAAGGTAGCCCCCTTCTATATGGACACGACGATCGGGACGAACACTGTATCAAATCAATTCAAATTTGAATCTTATATATATATATATATATATATTTATATTTATAATAGATGAACACATAAAAATATAAAATATAGAATCAAAGCGTGTAGTGGAAGTCGAGAGCGAACTATGAACTGACACGGAAAGAGAGAAGAAGAGGAGAGGAGAAGAAAACAGAGAGGTGAGGGAGAGACCCACATACAAGTGTTAAGAGGTGGTCCACAATGCAGTATAAAGGAATTTTGTACGCATGGTTCAGGTCAACATCTTAATCATGAAGGCATTATTTGGTTGGACTGTTTCATCAAACCCCACTTTAATTTTTACCACTTTAAATCCCATATTTGTTGAATTATTATTCCTTATAAGAAAAATATTTTTCAGAGATGGAGAAAATATTGCAGCATAGAAACAGACACTTGACATTTCAAACAGTGATGCCTTTTTTTTTTTTTGGGTGGGGGGGGGGATGGGGATGGGGAAGGTCTATCTTCTCTGCTTCTGATATGAGCCATTCGATCGAATATCCAACCTTTCTTTATCTGAAGTTCAAACCAATAGGCAGCGAGGTCATAGGACTAAAAGCCAACAAGAAAACATTGTTACAGTCTGTGTTTCTGTGTTCTAATTCAAGGAGCCAGCGGTGGCACTCACACTCAAATTAGATATGCTGAGACATAAGCGAAAGTGACCGTTAAGATTATTAGCTTCAATTAATGTTCTTATGATGATTAATTGATCTGGTTGTGGTGGTAATTACTTGTTGATTGACAGTAGTTGTTGAATGTAATTGAAAGAGAAGGGCATAAGAAAATTAAATGAGTCCAATGCATTTATACCCGATGACTTTAATGTGAGAGGAAGAAGTAGTGGATAAATGGTGATTGCCTCTTTCCTGTGGTCCACTGTCAAATTAACTGTCAGCTATTTGAGAGACTAAACCGAAAAAAAAAAAAAAAAATTCAAGATGGAAAATAAAAGAAACAACAGAGTAAACATATTTTTACTAGTATCTCATTTGACTGCCGCCAAACATGACATAACCCTATAACTTTCGTAGATGGATAATTTTGACGTGCAAACCCAACAACGTCACAAGTTTTCTTCCACTAATTAACCATGAGTGGTCGAGGGGGGATGATAATCAAATGACTCCAAGAACGACGGACAACTGGACTAAAGAAGTTTTTTTTTTCCCCAACAACTGGACTAAAGAAGCTGTTTGATTGTTAGAAATGGGTTTTACGAAAGTGATTAAAAGAACAACGGACCTTTCATTTACTCTCTCTCTCTCTCACATTCAAGATCACCACTACATACACATAAATATAGAGTGATATAACCAATTGAATTTAGCTGAAAGAAGTCATTCTTTCCAGTATGACAAACAAATATTTTAATTTCTGTTAATAAATATGTTTACCTTTAATGTTCAACAATATCTTAAAGATGATTGTTTCCAATACGATAATATAAATGGCTAGCCGGGAAAAAAAAAATAAAAGGACACAGTTAATTAGATCACTTCTAAAAAGGGTTCATAATCCGCCATAGTTATTGCATGGAACCAATAAAATAATTAAAAAAAAAGGCTGAATAAATAAGGATCACTCTACTTTTATACAAAGACTAAAATAATAATTTATTTGGGTATTTCGTGACGGTGGCAACTACGGTGGTGGTAATGTCGATTGTTGACGATGTTGTTGCAAAGCTGACAAGGCGGTGACAAAGAAAAACAATGAATGTCACCAAAAAAAGGAAAAGAAAAGAAAAATAATGAGGTTAACACAGGCAACAACGGGAGGGAGTTCCTTACTTTTCTTATCATTCTTTCTTCCTTTTTCTCTCTCTTTTTTGGTGAATGTTGCAAACAGAGAAAGTTCATGTCTAACATCTGTTCCACAGTTCCATTCCTTCCCCCAGCTCCTCAGATTTTTTACAGATTCTGAATTCCGCCACCCAAAGTAATATAATCTTTTTCACAGAAAGTGAAGGAGATGAATTTCAGCAACCAAACTACTCGCTGAAGCATAAGGATTTTCCTCCTTTCTATTCCTTTGGGTCTGATTCTAGCAATTAATAACCAAAATAAATCAGTACCAACTTTTTACGACGGCCCGCATTCATGAAACAATGGAACTCTGAACTAGTTTCAAGCATTGAAGAAAAACGAGCGGAAAAGGCATATGAAAACAAAATATATACTTCAATTTCCAAGCATGTCTATTACATTTGATGTTTGTTTGGTGAAAGGAATGACCAAAATCACATGCTACTACGAGAATAAATAATTCACAATGCTTAACATATCTCTAACCTATTGTGGAATCGATCTCTAGCAAGTCTAATTAAACACCGTATATCACATTACAATGTAAGCCAACTTTCCACATATGAATATAAAAAAGACAGCTCCGCCATACTCTTGTATACTATGCCACACAAAACACAGCCTCTCAAGAAGATAATGGTTGCAATTTCACTCCCCCGAGTTAGATTTCTTCTAACAAGCTGCCATTGGTCGTCTACATTTGCAGCCTTAAAAAATGAGAGAAAAATCCATATGGATTTTCACGTGGAATAAATAAATAAATTGAAATTCAGAGACGCTCCCATGATAATAGAAGGGAACCACTGCGGCTTGGAGGTTTGACCTCCCGGTTATCTGAATCTTCTTTAGCAATCTCATTAAGCAAATATACACAAGAATTTGTCAGTCACTTCCACTGCTCAGTCTATCTGAAAGCGATAGATCAAAAGGGTTATGGAAAAATGAATCTCCCGACAGACAGATAAATAGAAGCGTTGAACTTGTTAAAAACCTGATGTTCTTTTCCCTTCCATTGCTTCTTTCTTCTCCTGGCAACTAAAACAAAGAAAAGGTCCATCCCATGGCCGCAATATTCCCGGGTTAGATACACCTGCATGGACTGAAATACCCTCTCCAGGTTTAATCTCCTTTTGGCATACCGCACAAACAAACAACTTGAACATGTTGCAGAGCGGGTACTTTGTATCTAACCTGCAGTTTGGAAAATTTTCATGTCAGGAGCCATAGAGCTTCAGAGCAACTGCAAAATTTAACAAGCAATTACTACAAAAAACGGACCTGTCCGAAAGCATAGCAGATCCTTCCTCGTACAGTTCCTCTACCACATCTGGTTCCTGGTACTCTTTGTCATTACAAGTAGATGATTCAGAGGACTTTTTGCGAAACATTGCCTTAAGCATTTTTCCTGCCTTTTTCGGTTGTTGTACAGGAGCAGGTGGCTTCTCCTGAGGCAATATATCAACAACAATGCAGGTAGTATCGTCTCTAAGTCCCTTCGCTTGCAAAGATTCCTGAAGGTAGAACAATATGTTAAAAGAGTAAAAATAATAATCATACCACAAAATGGCAATACTAACGGAGGCTAGTGTCCACTGCACAGAAGGTTTCATTTTGGGATGTAACTGGATATATTTGGTATTTATCCTTTTGGGAAGTATGACAGGAAAAAAAATGCACAAAACATCTGGTTCCGGTATGCCTTATTCAGGCATGATTTGATTTAAGTATATGCTGAGATCACATTATGACCCAATCACCCAAATTATGCATAATGTTAGAGAAAGGTTTAAAAATTAAATTTATTACTATAATATAATATCTGGGTATTCAGTCTAGGTATAATGAAAGATGCCATTACCCTGATCCATTTACGTCCCAAGTGGTTTGTGAAGAAGTCATAATATAGTTTTACAGCCAGTATGAAAACAAACCCACAAAACCCATTTTGTTAAATGATTCAAAGGATCTAAACATACTCTAACAAGAAGGGATGCTGCAACATCTGCTGCCATGCCACGACAACAATCAAGGGCTGCTTCCGCGGTCAAAGCATCCCAAACACCATCACTGCAGATAATAAGCCTGCCTCCAGCTGTGGACAGCTGAACAAAGTGAAGCGAAAGGTTAAAAGCCAGAATTAAGGTCTTTGGAAAGGAGATGTACAGGATTTACAGCAATAAATAGATAAACTTTAAAGTTTTTATAGCGGAGAAATATGGAGAGCTCAACCACTCTTCCACTCTTGGATTTTCTCAAGATTTGCATCAAATAATTTTGTACTACCATACACAAATCTTAAGGTGATCCAATAATGAAAGTTTCAATATCTCAAGAGGTTAGGCTTTCTAGAGCAAAATCACTGTCTTTTGCAAATGCAATGATAAAGACCCAAAGTACCCTTTGCTGTTATTCAAGGAGGGAAATCGTGCTAGAGATAATTACAGAGCCACTTGCCACTTCTGTTTTGCTGTTGCTGTTTTTATGCCATTTATCAGTTTAGTTTGGTTACTTATTTTAGCATTATCTAGGATTCCTATTATTCTGGTTAGGATGTAGTTTGTTATTCGGTTATTTCCCTAATTTTGTGATTAGCATTTGAATTCGTTCTCTCTGTAATCGCTATTATAAATAACACCCCTTGGGTCATAAATAAAGCATTGAGATTTCAGAGCATTACTTTTTCGTGGGAGATTCTCCTTTGGCAATTAGAGATAAAGAACAGTGAGATTCTTGCTGTTGATTTTCTCAATAGAGGTTACCTATTATTTCTTTTTTCTGTTTAACAAATTCAAGCTCAGTTCGGTACTTACCATGCAACAAATTATGTTCTTTGGGGGTAAAATGACCAGATAGAATTAACGAGCTTGATGTAAACTTCATAGTATCTTGTAATTTGCAAAAAAACTAGAACAAAAGATAGTTGGGAAGGGATAAAAGGCGGAGAAAGATATCTCCAAAGTATGAAATCCAGAAATTATGCAAAAAAAACAATTGTTTTGCAAGAGACAGCAAAAAAACATCACAGTATTAAATGTCTAGAAACTATATGCAAAGAAATCGGCTTATCATATTATTTATATATATAACTAATCAGTTAAAGGTGAAATTTTTGTCTGGGTAAAAGATAGTAAAGACCAACCTTCACTTGCTTCACATAAGGTACAGGGACAATATATTCACCAATATCCATATCACCAATAGATCTTGAAAGACACAAGCCGCCAGGCCAACACCTCAAAGGGCCAACCTACAAAATCAACTATAACAGTCAAGCAAAATAGTATAAATCAGTCAAATTCGTTCAAGACAGACAATTGGGAGTTGACATGGAAATTAATTTATCTATCATCACATATGGTCACTAAAACTTCATACTTAAAACAACAATTACTCAGATGATTGTTAAGTTTTAGTGATCCCTTAAACTGAAGGTCTTCTGCATAGCATCAAGCATCATCCAATGACCAGTGTATCAGCAAGAGTGCATTTAAACCTCCATTGTTTACTTCATACCCTCTGGTTATGTAGGTTGACTGACAAAGCATCATGCGTAAAATATGGTATAGCTAGATGCATTGGATTTATGCACAAAGCACGGGCAGAGCCACTTTCTTTTGGCTTTGAACAGGTTGGTAAATAATGCTTTTCAGCACAGCCACTACCTTATGGGGCAAAAAGGGGCAAGTATGATTAAAAGAGGGTGTACCTGTGCACCTCCACCAGTATTTAGACGACCAACCTCACCTCCACTAGCAGTTATACGCTCCCTCCTAACAGAAGGATAACAAAGTTTGAAGCTTTGCTGGAAATAAAGTAAATGCAAAAAGCCATGTATCAAAAACACCGATAAAAACTTACTCCTCTTCATTAGTTTCTAGCCTATGATCTGCTGACAAATAATATATCCCACCTTCAGAAGGCTCAAGTATGCAACGGGAATCACCAACTGATGCAACTGTAACAACCCATCCTTCAATAATCACAAAGGTTACTGTTGTTCCTGATTTTTGTCCTGAAAATGTGAAGGTAACAATGTATAAAAGTCATACATGCAACTAAACAGATTAAGAAAGAATCACAAAAAATATTGTATTGGAAGGATAAGAACTGCTTAACACAGTAACAGTTTGGTCACAGCTGCCAATAAACCAGTGTTCATCCAGAAATTACAAAATATCAAAATTCAAAATGATTGCTCAAGCCAGATCAATGTCACAATTACAGTAGTTCGAGCTGCTGTCCAAAACAAGCCTAGATTTATATGTAGTGTCTAAAAAGCAACACCATTCCAATATTAAACGCAACAAGAACTTACAAGGTAATATGGAGAAAAAGTCAGAAATTCTCATATAACAAAGTTTAAAATATAGCCAAGGTTAAACAAATAAGAGAAACAAGTTCATCAATCAGCATATATCCCTACAAAGTCTTTTATTCTATTTTCAACATTTTTAATTTTCAGATTATGAGAATTGACAAGCCCTTAAAACCAGCATAACCTTGTATGACTTCAAGTGATGATTAAAATGAAGATTCATATTGGAGTATATAAATCTGCCTCTTCCAATCAAATGGTCAGTGCATAGGCCACAGCAAATGCCATAAAAGGAAATTGCAGCCTTACCTTTCTCTTGAAAATCTTTATCAGTTTTGACGAAGCCTGCAACCAAAGCCCTAGGCAATGCTGACACCCACTCCTCTCTGTTAAGATCTGGGGGAACCGCACTTAAAACATTATTTAAGAGATTCTCCTTAGCATAAATCGCAGCAGCAGATCCATTGTGCCCATCAAATAGCTGTAAAACTGAAATTAGAATTTGCGGAAAATAATAGAAACAGAAGAACAAAGTATAGCATGTTGAGACAAAAATGAATAATCCAATCCATCAATGGCTGAAATTCATGTGATCAAACTAACATGATTGAGCAAGGAAGCAAAATATAAATAAATCTACAGCAATCAAGGGCATGATGATGTAAAAATACAAACCCATATAAGAAAAAAAAATACACTCGAAGCTAAGTAAATAAATAAAAACTAGCCAATCAATAAGCAGCACGCTTAAAATCATTTTGTTCGTTGGCAGCTTTCACTGCCAATAAAATCATCATGTTTCATCCTACCATAGCAAAATAAGATACTAAAACAGTTTACGTGTACCAGTCATTATGTCATGTTATAAAGTAATAACCATCACACATTGACTCCAGATGTATTGCATCAATATCCGTGATAAGTTATAAGCTTATAATCCAGGAAATCCCGATACAAAAGCCAACGTGGTTGAGATTCAAATAATAAAATTTCAACGACGCACCCCAAAAACAGAATAAGTAGACACCCCATCTCCCACCACCCTTTGGCATTCCATCTTTATTAGCGTGAAATCTTCGCCTTTTTTGCTCTGGCTGGCTTGACCATGCATAATTTCTGGTTTCTCAATTTTCTCGTTTGCCAATTCCCGCTTCAAAAGCACCGAAAGGGGGACGGTATGGTGTTCATTCCTTGCAGACATTTTTTCGCGACCGTCAACCTTAAAATTCCAATGAGACCTACCGCAGAAGAATGCGCACAAGATCAATCCTCCATGCGTTAACAGAGCATTCTCCTGAATAAATACAAATTCGCACACATAAGTAACATCTTAATACTCTTTCCTTTCCCCAATTTCTATATCAATGCTGATCGAGCATTTATATTCATTTAACTGTACGAATAAAATGCCAACACGACGATCGAACATATGCCAATCGCCTGAGATGGTGAAAAATGAACATCGTCGATCGATCAGAAATGAATTTGCAAGCGATACAAGAATGAGGAAAACTTCACAGTAATTCAGGAAATTTGATTAGGACATAAAAAGCTCAGGATTCAAATATAAAACCGTATACTAACCAATGAGCTCAACAAATAGTAAAACACGGCAGATAGCAGAAACGTGAACGGCGGGGGGATAAGGGTAAGACAGGAAAGGAAAAGCGAGAAGAAGCAGAATTTACAGGTAGATGAAAACAGAGAGAATGATGATCAGGCACGAAAAGAAGGAACCACGTCGAATTGCACTATTATCGGTGATCGAAATACGCGGATCCCGGCGCCCTGCAAAAATTCCATTGTCGAGAGACAGAGACTTGACGAAAGAAGGAATAGAGATGGAAATATAAAGCGCCAATGAGCCGTCGTCTTCCTTTTTCCTTTTCATTTCGGGGGTGAAAGGGGGGAAAAATAACTGAAGGTGATGACGTGGCAAATGCTTCGTTTGCTTCGCACCTAGCCATTTACGAAACGAGCTAGCTACATTCGATGTACATGGACATCGTTCTTGCTTGCATACAGCTGCGAAAATGGATTTTTTAGACGGTGTTACAGATTTCTTAATTTTATTTTTAAACCCTAATGTACGTTATTTGAAGTCAATCTAAATAATCGCTTATATCTCTCTGTAATAGAAAACATATTGTACGAAATTGCTTTCACTCGGAATTGAAATTGAAACACTATTTATTCTTTAAAAATGTACTAAATCACTGATGTCCATTTAGAATAAATTACTCAAGCTTGTAAAATGGTATATTGCTTAGTTATGTTTCATTTTCAGTACTACTCTAATTAGAAAATAAAATCATTTGTTGGTCCGACTTACATGGATGAGCCTGATCAACATGAAAGACTTTCTTGAGCAGCTGCGGCTGTTATTTAAGCATTATGCAAATACCTATCACATATTTGAGGCTCGTAGTTCACAGTTGTGATAGACCAAAATACGATGGCCCACATGTTGACATAAAAAGCGTCCCATAGTAATCCTTTTTGGATCTTCCTTAACCAGACAAGCGAGCGTGCTTTTAAAATTATTATTATTTTTTTGTTCCCATTCATACGCGCTGATTAAGGACAGACAGATAGACCCGGTCTGGTCAAAACGACAACCTGGTTATGCATGACTAGGAAATGGCCATGCGTGAGCAATGCGTCCGAGACGCTCTCAGACTCGCTGCGAGGCAAGTGGGCCCAGGATGGGCCCGTACTTAACGGGGACAGCCCAATCCAATTATATTTAATCTAAGCCATTGACCCCAATTCGGAGCCCCCGAAGTCACCGCACTAATTAACGCTTACCCAAGGGTCGCCTCACTGCTTAAAGGTCAATAATACAGTACAAAATCAAAAATTATAATTATCTTGTGACCATTTAATTCTGTTTTTATCACCAAAAAAAAAATTATCAACATGCTGGTACTGTACGATGAGGCTTTGAGTGCGGTTGTTACGTGGCAAACTCCGCGTGGAAGTACACGAACATCAATTATGCTGCATATAGTCATGGACGCACCACAACGATCACGCTTCCATTTATTTTGTGTGTCGAGCCCCTTTTTTCAATTTTATTATGGAAATTTGCGATAAAGCGAAACTTCTTCAAGGGGTCTAGCTTTATGCAATGTTTCACATGACGCCATATCCAAAAACAAAGAGAATAAGTAAGTATTATTGTTATTTTTTTAATGATTTTATGCGTTTAGCGTATAAGATGCTCCACTAAGAATTATGCCTTTTGCTAGCTGTGAACATTTCATCCGTCCACCACGGTATCGGACATTAAAAAAATAAAAAAACGTGTAGTCCATTACAGCTCATCACAGCTTACGGGCCCCACGATTAACTTGCTCCAGTAAGAAGAACAATGTAATCCAAATCGAATCACCAATTCGGACAAGTAGAACCAGATGTTGGGGGGGCAGAAAAAGTCAACTCAAGCACGAGCCTATAAAATTCCGGCATACCCACAGTGCCTTGCATCGCTTCCAATCGATACCTGACACGTGGCAATATCTAATCTCACCCCCATATCTGAACACAACTCATGAGTCTTTTAAGGGGTTGTGAAATGCAATATTCTTATTGTTCTCTTTAAATCTTGTGCTTCTGGGTATAATTTTCATCGGAAAGGTTCATCTTGGGAGGTATAAGAAAGGGGTAAGAGAAAATAAGCATGAATAAGAAGATATGTATGGATTAAATGATCCTGCTTTATGCTCTCTTGTATGAGTGAGGATATACAAAACAAGCTCAGTCTTTTGTCGTATTGGACCAGCCGAAACTACTACAGTCTGTACTCGTATTTTGATCTCGTACATAAGTTGAATAAGGATCTGAGCCCAAAAGCATAATTACCACATAAGCTAATTCGTACCTGTGGCGGAAAAGTAGATGTCTTCAGTTCTTTATGACTGGGAGACAAAATGAAAATTGCGCCATAAGGTTAGTCAGGTAATTTAGCAGCCAAAAATCAGTATTAAACCAAGTGATTAAACCCAAAAGCATTAAAAATAAACTTTTATATAAGTAGAGATAAAATCCCTCTCAAATACATGATCATTTAAAATAAACTAATCAACATACACTTATTTACTGTACTAACTTCGAGAGCTTTAGGAGCCAAACATTATAACGTTAACTTGAAGACAAAATGGACCTACTATACAGTGATACTGCATCAGTACCAGCATTAAAAGAAACAATTTAAACAGCATCCGCCAAAAAAATAATAAATAAATAAAATAAAAGTAAAAAACCTGACGGGAAATTTTAAACGAAGCCAGACCCAACACTAGCCTACAGGAGTGTTCGATATTCCTAACCGGCATGTGCAACGAGGGATATCATTAACTTGAGAAACAATGTTATAACTTCTAGATTTAATATAAAAATTAAAATTATTTAAGTTCCTTCATCTTCTTAAATTAGTTAAACAAATTTTATATTAAGAATTGAAGGTGATATTATCCATACAACAAGGAATGATCTGTTTAAGCAAATATTACATCCATTTTTTAATAAAAAAGTCAGTTAACTTTTTGAGAAGATCGGAAAAAGTTAAATAAATCACTTAATTATTACATACATTCTAAAATATTTATATGTATCGTTAAATTATATATCAGTTTATAAGTCAAATAAATTAATTTAAAAAAATAATGATAATTTACTTATTTAATCTCTTTAAAAAATTAATTAACTCTTATATTAAAAAATAGATAAAAGATTATAATAAATACAGTCTCAAGATGATAAGTACCCAATGAATGGAACTTACTCAGAAATTTACACTTTCATTCTAACTAGGAGAAATTTGTGAGCCGACTCAGAGCGAGAGAAAAAAAATTGACATTGACATCATCAGTATCATCATATCAAGCTGAAGAAGCAATCTAAGATTCGATTTGTTCACCAACTAAAATAAATACCTAGATTGATTTGAAAAGCTCCAAGCGCAATTCATTTACAGCTAATTGCCCTCTGTAGGAATAGAACTCTTCACTCTAATAATGTGCACCTGGAAGAAAATATAAGCAACTACGGTATGTCATAGTCTATAATCGTGAAGATAAGGAGTATCCTAATTCCGTAACTGGACAAACAATGGTGAGTAACTACAACTGTATATATATCAGGCAAAAACGAGTCAGTAAGCTAGCCAGTAAGAAACTATAATCATAAGTAAATAGTAAACACAAAAGTATGTGGCTTGAGAAATTCATGAATTAGCCTTTAGAAGAATTGATAGGATCAAGCTCAAAGGAAGGCCTAAATGAATCAAAAAGTAAATCTTGCATGACCTTGAGTGCTGTGGGTCTGATCAACTGAAAAACTAATGCGTCCCCATCAGCTAGGTCATGAGCAACCGCAAAACCTTTCCATCCACCACTGAGTCCAGTTTTACGAGCCAAATATACTGTGGGATACTCATCCCCATCTTCATCTATCAAAGTAATCATTTCATCCCCCTTTGGAAGGTTAGTCTTGCAGAACTGGACTGAAAGCCCCTATTCTCCAATATTGCCACTATGATTAGCCCTTCATAGATTGCAGAACATATATGATAAACAAAACACAACTTTTCTAATCACTCAAAGAAACTGATTAACAATTTAACTACAAAGTTGATTATTGATAAAGTATAAGTTGTAAGATCGATGTAGCCGATCTCACTCAGTAAGTTTTTTTTTTTTTT
>QFDD01001083.1:0-22497 GCA_006871305.1 Vachellia collinsii
GTAATAATATCATTACATAATTAATTGGATTGTAATGTTTGTACAATTAGATCTCTAATGTTGTCACGGACGAGATTCATATGTGTTGAAGAGGAAGTTCCAACATTTGATGAAGATGCCTCCTCAGTGTCATCATTGTCATTGTCATTGTCATCAAGCTCAACATTTTCACTTGTAGCTCTCACAAAATCTACATCACTATCAGTATTTCTCCTGATAAAATTATGTATAGCCATAGTTGCACAAACAATGTAGACTTGTGTTTTGAACTTGTATACCGGCATATGTTGTAAGATTGCAAATCTATTCTTCCAAACCCCAAATGTCCTTTCTATAGTACACCTCAAACTGGAATGGTAATAATTGAATGCTTCGTTAATATTTCTAAATCCAGGTTGTTGTCTAAATTGTGCGAGGTGATAACGCTCACGTCTATACGGACCGAGATATCCCATCGACGTTGGATAGCCAGCATCAACCAAGTAATATTTCCCTAATATAACATTAAATCATTATGACATTTGAGAATTTAACGTAAATATAAAATGAATACATCAAAATATAAGTTTAAGTAACGAAAATATACCTTGAGGTGGATGGGGAAAATTTAAATGAGGAGTTGAGATTGCGGTGCTAAAAATACGAGCATCATGCGCAGTACCTTCCCATCCCGCTAACACGAAGGTAAAACACATATCCCAATCACATACTGCCATGACATTCTGGGTTGGATAGCCCTTTCTCCCGATATACCTATCTCTCTCAGAAGCACTAACTCTACATTGTATGTGAGTACCATCGATTGCCCCTATTGCATGCTTAAAAAATGGCCAATATCGCTTATCACTCCTTACATGTGGATGGCACTGGGAAAATGTTGTGTCGCATGGTTTAATATTTTCCTTCGAAAGCTCAATGCAAGCATGCAACACTTTGTGAAAATGTCTACTCACAGTTTCTCCTGAATGTTGAAATCTTTCTTGGATCATCCTATTACGATGTCCATGGCCAACTATGATCAAGAATAAGGCGACCATTTCTTCAACTCCCATGTACCTAGAAGTTTGCAACTCATGTTCACACAACTTTGAGCATAGACGGTTGAATATATCTTTGTCCATTCGAAACAATTCGTGAAACCGTTCATCATGCCCATGCAGCACTTCTTGCACCCACATATGACCAGTATGAACACTTGTTCTTCTTGGCTCTTTACACACGTACGGCATCACATATTGTGCAACTAATGCACTTATCTCTGCTGTCTGTGCGATTTGTTCATGAACCTGTTTCATACGATCTGAACAACTTAATTCGTCTATGTTATCATCATCCACATCGTCTACCCAACCTCCCCTTGATTCATCGTCCCAATTAGCCATTTAATAAAATGTAACCTGTCAGTGGGTAAACAAAAGTGTAAGTTTAAATTAGTGAAAGGCTCAAACACAACGTCATTTCATATATATAAATACTTAAGTGTATGTCACAATTTACAATACAACAGAATAATAATAAAATCCAGTTCATGGTTGGGGGCCTTTCCCAAATGGGTTTGGGTTGTAAGCACAATATCGTAACCAAGCGATTAACTCCTCCCTGTCATCTCTGAATTCAGCAAACATTGCCCTAAATGGATCAGATGTTAGCATAAAACTGCAGCGGAACAATAAATCACGATCATTTTTTATTTCTGGAATACAACGTAATTCTGCCGTAAGTTGGGCAACCGATGGAATTAACTGTTGTTGCTCCGTCGCTTGCTTGAATGACTGTTCATGAGTTCCTGCTATTCTGCTCAGCGCATCTGCTATTTTATGTGAGGCAGGAGTCTTCTTCTTTTTGCCCGTATCCCGTACATCACCTCTCTTTCGCTTGCCGGAGCTTCCAGAACCACCTACATTACTTGGCCCACTGTAGTCACTGTTAGTTCGTAAATTCATACCCTCAAATTCATTCGTTACTCCTACACTACGTGCACCAAACGAGTCATCTTCACTATCCCCTGACCCTTCTGTTAGGTCCTCCTCTTCTGCGTCTATGGTGGGTCGATATTCGTCGCCCAAATATTCTTGTCTTGGGGGTTGCGAAGCAGATGGTGCAAACTGCTCAACGCCAGAGGCCATCACAGCTGTGAATAGTGTCTCCAACTCACTCTTGAACTTGAAGCCTTTATCTCTGTACCTTCCGTAGGTAGGATTTTCCTACATTCAAACGAGTAACCCAAATTAGCATTTCATATAGAAATCCAAATACATTAATATAAAAGTTAACAACTGTGCACCTGTATTTTCCTATCCCACCATTCATCTGCGGCTATAATCATGTTGGTTGCAGGATTGAATCCAATACCAGTCTCGTTGAAAAATAACTTCTTCCATGTGTTCCACTCTCTCCTTAGATTATCTACTCTGTTTTTTATTTGTTTCGTATCGTACGATCTCCTCGTTTTTCGATTGAAACCATCGACAATCTCAGCCCAAGCTTGTTTCGAAAAGGATGCTCCTACACGCGCTCTTTTGCAGGTTTGCTCAATACATTCGTTAATTAACACTTCCGTCGATCTGTCATCCCAGAATGCTTTACCCTTTTCCTTATCTTTACCTTTATTGTTACTCATAATTCTAACGTCACCACAATAATACAAAATGTTAACATTAAATCATTATGACATTTGAGA
Organism: Vachellia collinsii; assembly: GCA_006871305.1. Lineage (NCBI taxonomy): Eukaryota > Viridiplantae > Streptophyta > Magnoliopsida > Fabales > Fabaceae > Vachellia > Vachellia collinsii. The sequence continues at coordinate 2,681 of QFDD01001083.1, forward strand.
AGTTAACGTAAATATAAAATGAATACATCTAAATATAAGTTTAAGTAAAATTATATAATTCTAATTTTACACATAAGTTTAGTTAAATTGTAAGACTTGCCGTGTTCTTCCACGCTGGCCCCTGTCAAAAATAATGGCCCCCACTAGTTCCTAATTTCTCCACTTTCCTCTTTAAACACACAAACGTAAGCGAGGACACGGTGAATGATTAGGACATCATGAGTCAATTTGAAGCTAACAGAACCCCCTAAGCGCTCACGTCTCTACCTCTGTCAACGCCTTCTTCTTCCCATCTCTCCCTACTCCTCGTCCCTATGATTAAATTATGTACACATGCCCATGACCAAAAAAATTAAACAGAGAGCAGTCATTCATCACCGTCACCCCAAGAGCTGCGTCCAAGTTTAAAAAAAACAGAACATAGACTCTAGCCATCAGATCAGTTCTATAACAAGCTACAAAATGTCTATGAGCAATTAGATCAATGCCAAATTTCAGATTTCAAGCCAGCAACACAGAACAAATGAAGAGGAAAGCTTGGAAATGGGATGCTGCTTTTCGGGCCGCCAAAAAGGCGATGCATCTCTGAAAGAAAATTACCTCCTCCCTGCTCACACGAAAATCTGAGATGGGTGGACGGGGTTTTACTCGACAGCTAACCCACCGGAAAATTTCAGATCCTCCACGCAAACTGGCGACCTGAGCTCCCGAGAAGATGGCTTATGAGACGCAGATTTGACACGTTGGAAGGAAGACGCTGGAGCTTCTGAGACGCAGATCTGAGACGTTTCTGAAATTTTGGGGAGAGAGAAGATCTTCTTCAATGCAGATCTTCTTGAGGCTTGAGGCTTGAGGCTTCTGAGATCGTCTGAGCTTGCAGATCGTCTGAGACTTGAGGCTTCTGAGATGCAGATCTTCTTCAATGCAGCACGGTGGCTTCAACCATCTGACCGCCGCGCAGTTGGAGGAAGAGACCGCCGTGAAGGTTGATGAGCTGAGGATTTGGGGAGAGAGAAGCGTGACCAACGACCAAGCATTCCCAACCGACGGCACCTCGAGCTGAGACGATGAGAAGCCAGATATGCTTTGACGAAGGAAAGGGAGATTTGCTGAGACGATGAGGACAAGCTTCCACGTTGACTCAAACGCTGCACGGATTCTCCCAACGGTCGACGATGAAGAAGCTTGCGGACCTGTGAGATGATGAGAACCGATGAGGAAGCTTCGATGTGTGTAGCAAAGGGTGAAGCAATGGATTTCTCTCACTAAGTTCACGGTGGTCAGGTTTTTAAAAAAAAAAAAAAAAAAATTCTGACACTGTCTGAAAAGCTGCCAAATGCTTTAATTACTCTCAACGGTTGAATGCCTTCTGAACCACTTTTGCATTTTGTGTAAATGCATTATGCAAGATAACTTTGCCAAACATGGGGAATAGTTTCAAACGGACTTTTATCTCTGGAATGCATTCCGGAGGCCCAAAATGGTTTCCCAAACACGCTGAAAGTATAATATCAAATTATATGATAATAAAAAATTATATTAACATTAATATCATTAAATAATTTAAAATCAAATTGTTTATTAAAGATATGTTTTCATGTTATTATTTCAAAACAAAATAATTTAGATAAAAAATATATCATATTTTTTTTTGAAGGTTGTGGGGTTTTAGTAAGAAATTAAAAAACAAATTAAATATTAGAATATATCTTAAAGCTTATCCTTGTTAAAAAAAGTTATAGTCAAAATTTTTAAAAAGGTTAGATATTAAACTTAATGGTTTAAAATGAAAAAGTAATAAAAACATGTGAGTAAATAATGAAAAAGAGTTGTATAGAGAGAAAAGTTGGAGAAAAAATGTGGTATGACTCACATCCTATTTTTTTCTAACTGTTTCTTCTTTTCACTTTTTCTCTCCCATATAAAAACAAGGGAAAACTTATTTCTTTCCACATTTTATCTCATCCCTCTTTTTCTATCCATCCAAACAGTACAATAGAGTATCTTTGGCCAACCGTTTGAAGTTCATGGAATGCATTTCCAGCCCAAAATGCATTTTCCAGAAGAAGCAGCGTGTTTAGGAGAGACGAAAGCCAAAATGCATTTTCCAAATGAATTATGGGGAGAAGGAAAAAAAGCTTATTATGCTTAAAATGTATTTTAGGTCATGATCCTAAAATTTCAAATCGCAATTTGAACATTCCAAGTCTAAATATAAAAATTCCAAATCACGGCCTAGATATTTTAAATCGTGGCTTGAGATATTTTAACTACTTTTTTATCATTTCATTTTGTTCCTAATTTTATCACACTACACAAAATAAATATATGTGTCATTTAATGAAATTCATTTTCTTTTATATCACTTCCTACCAAAAGTCATTTTTACAACGTTTATCTAAACAATTTTTCATTTTCCAAAATGCATTCTAGATAAAAATTATTTTTCAAAATGCATTATGATCAAAATTCATTTTCCAATGGTTATCCAAACATACCTGTAATTTGTTTGAGATATACCATTGTTTATGGAGAGGATGAGAAGAAATAAAAATGAGTGAGAAAAGAGATGATAAGAGGGAATGACTAATAAGTGGAGAAAAAATATGAGATTTAAGGCATATAATTGACTAGAGGTAAATATGGGAAAATGCATTAAATTTTTAAATAAAAACAACTTATTATTGCTTATTAAAAGAACCACTCCATGTAAGATAATATTGCTTATAAAAATGATCAAACTAATATATTTAGGTTTTTATTAATATTTTAAAAATTTTCAACCACAAACTAATATTTATATTGTAGACTAATAATTGAGATGCTATGTAGAGACATACTCACGTATTTTTTAAGTGTTTCGTTATTCATATTTACCGTAGTGAAAATATTCTAATCCTTTTTAATCTCACATTTCAAAAATTTCTTCATTATTTTTCTCTCTATAACATATATATATATATTTATGAAACCCATAAAACATAATAGTTTGAACATTTCATTAGAGAAATTATGGGTAATCAGACATCAGCATAGACTTCTCCGTTGTGGAATGCAAGTGCGACAAGCCTATGTGGAATCCAATCATATTTGCAAAGATGTCCCTACAAGTTCATTGTTGTCGTTGTTGTTATTGTTTGTTTGTCTGTTTTTTTTTTTTTGCCCCAGAACCGTCTCGGCATGGCTCAATCAATTGGTACCTATAGGCGGTAGCCACGTGCTCATTGTGCGAGTCAATACACTTGGTAATTCTTTCATCTCCCAGGGCTTGCTTAGTTTCCTTCGTGTTTTCATTCTGCAGTTTCTCCTCTCGCGCCTAGGGTTTTATTCGTCAAGGCTCCGAAGAGGTAAGGATACTTCACTCTTTCTTCCGCAAAGCTGCAGATCTGCGTTTGCTCCTCCTGCTCCTCCTTCTACTTCAATGATCCATCGAATTTCACCTTGGCTTTTGTTCAATTTTCAAATCAATGTTGCATTTTTGGTTGTAGAAGGATTTTCTGAGCTTTCAAATTTCCGTTGGAGATGAGGCCCGTCTTTTGTGGAAACCTGGATTTCGATGCGCGCCAGTCTGATGTTGAGAGACTCTTCAGAAGATATGGGAAAGTCGACAGGGTGGACTTGAAGTCTGGTATGCTATTCTTCATCTTGGCTGTATTGGTTGATGCCAAAAAAAAAAAAATCTTGGCTTTATTTGGTTGTAATTTTTCTTTTTATCTAATTCTCTCAAGATTCAGCTCGGGTCTCGAAGTTCTGCCTTATTGCTAGTTAGCAGCTAGTTTCTTTGCATTATAATGAAAAAGTTCACCTTGTGTGGTCAGCGTTCAAAGGATTGAACTTTCTTAACTGGCTTGTTGTAGTCATTTAATTCGTAGATAATGTTGCTGTGATATTATAATCATCTTCTGCCAAGTGATGATTGTAAGCTTAATTTTTCTGAGGTCTCTATCTTTTACCTGTATAAATGTAGCGGACAGATTGTACACAGGTTGTTTAATTCCGAGATAGTTCGTAAGCGGATAAACAAATTGGTGACTGGCATCATGACTGAAGGTGTTTCTGTGGTATTATTTTGATCATGAAACTCATGTTGCAAGTGTCCGATTGTGATGAGACGCAATGGGGTATTAATGTTGTTTGGGAAAAACAGAAGGATTTATGTACAATCATTGAAGGCAATTATCCTACAAAGGATGCTTCGACCCTTTCAGATATTAGTCCGGAGACATGGTGAAAAAGAATTGAAAGAATCTTACATGATTAAGAAACTGCTAAATATTAATTAGTTACCTTTATGTGTAAAATTTGTTTACACATTTTTGAAAATATATGAACATTATGGAATCTCAATAGTTTTCAGCTGTAAGTTTTATGGTATAAGTTGCAGGGTATATGGGGTGGCAATGTATTGTGCCCTGTGTTAGAAACTTCACATTCTCCTACCAATGATGTTCCAGAATTTACCATCCAAGAACTGTAAAAAGACTTCAGTCCTCAGACAATACTTGAAAGGGCCGAGACACTCTTTGACTGATTACTTTTTAATGGATGTACAATATGTTTCCCTTTAAAGAAGCAAAATTTCATGAAAATTTAAACCCCCCATACTCAACAACTTCTTTGACGCAGGATTACTTGGAATGTCCATGCTCTTCTTGGATGGATGTGCTTCTCTGCATTTCTTTTCTAGCATGTGCCCAAGCTTCCTCTTCTTGTATTTTCCCAGAAGAAATAATCTGATCCGCCCTAGCCCTGCCACTCTGCATTCCCTCAGCATTCATTGCTTTTTCATTCCTCATGACTTTTGCTCAATGTTCAATTTCCGACATGTTTCAACATAGAAACTTGATGGTTTCACCACAGCGGCAGGTGTTGTGGTACTTCTTGACAGTTTTCGTTTCTGTTTTAAGTTGCTTTATGTCTCATTAGATTAATTGATGCTGCCTGCCTCTACAAAACATCTTCATGAAAGGGGCTCTTCCAATGTTTCAGCTGAGCTAAAATGTTTTGCACTGTGTTCTTTTTAACATTCTCGTTTTGTAGGGTTTGCTTTTGTTTACATGGAAGATGAACGTGATGCTGAGTATGCAATTAGAAGACTTGATAGAACAGAGTTTGGTAGAAAGGGTCGCCGAATACGTGTTGAGTGGACTAAGGTACATAATTTGCAAAATAGTTGCTCAAACATGGATATAATCATAATTAAATATCATGATGTGCATAATCAAGTTCACACACAATGATGTTGAATCTTGTACTTGCTATCAAAGCCTGACGTGAAAGTCATGTGATATATCACTTTGGGGATGCTCATGTCAATTAATTTTCTTAATTATTGGTTGTGCTGCGGGTGCATGGTCCAATCCCAGACCTATTGGGCAATGCCACAGTTTTGGAAGTGCAAATTTTGTTTGGTACAGGCATGGCACGACCAACTGCACCATAGGCAATGGCACATTTTTGCGTTCACTTCCATGTGGGGAATTTGAAGGCCCTGTCTTAGAGAGGTGCCTTCATAGTTGAGGGTTTTTATCTCTCCATCCTAAGTGGACCCCTTCAACACAGCCCCTCAAAGAAGTCACTCCTGCTCTCACGTCCCAAGGTCTCCTCTTTATTTATGTCCATACTCTATTCCTCTCTCTTTTGCGGTGCTATGGCAGATCAGGTAAGTCCATCGTCTCATTTCCTCTTCGATTCTCTTTTGTACTTCTCCATCTCCCTTTGCCTCTTCTGTTCTCTCATCTTTTCTGTTTTATCTCTATTTTTTCTGCCACCCTCTATGTTCTAGATCTCTTAGCTTCTCATCCTTTCTCCCCCCTTTTTCTCATGTTTAGTTGGTAGTGGATTGTATCCATAAGTTCGTACTTCCATCTTTGATCACCATCCTGAGGAGACGCCTCAAGATAGCCCAGCAAATTGGAGCTCTGCTCTAATCATGATTAGTAGAAGAGAGGGACCGAATTTTCTTAGCTAATTTTTCTTTAGTTTACGCATTAGAAGCTGAATGTGGCTTTGGAATTTAGCGCATTTTATAGAGCTTAAATAAAAATTCAAGCCATAACTGTCTATCACTTTGCATTTGGTATATCTCTTAATCATTTTGATTTGCGTACTTACACTTGAGAGAGATGATTATGATAAGTTCTCTGTATAGCATATGATTGGTGCATTTGAATTTTGGTCTGTTGAGTTATTACTTGTTAAGTTTTGAAATAAGCTTTTTGTTCAAGCATACGTTAGTTAACCTGTCTGCTGAAGATAGCTTATGCATTGCAATGAGTTCATAATGTTTTTGTGTTTTTTTGGGTGCTTATGCCTTTTTTTTGGGCTGATGCTGTCATGTGCCTTGAGAGTTGAGAGGAAGTTGTGCATAAATTCCTGTATATCTTCATCACTTTAACCAGCAGGAGTGTTTTATATAAACATGGGATGCAAGAAACTTCTGAGAAATGTTCTCATTTAAACATTAATGCTGTCATTATATAATGAGCTGCAGCAAGAACGTGATAGCAGAAGGTCAGGTGATTCAAGAAGATCCTCAACTAATATGAGACCATCAAAGACATTGTTTGTCATAAATTTTGATCCTGTTCACACCAGGACAAGGGATCTAGAGAGGCACTTTGATCCCTATGGGAAAATATTGAATATAAGGATAAGAAGGAATTTTGCTTTTGTTCAGTATGAATCCCTGGAGGATGCCAGTAGAGCATTGGAGGCAACTAACATGAGGTTGTAATTTTCTTCCATTAAATGCTATGTTTATTTATTTATTTATTTTTCTTGATGTTTTCCCCCTTTAAAGGTGGAGAGTAACAGTAGGGTGATAAATGTGCTGCTAATGGTTCTGGATTACTTAAAATCCTGTAATGTTGTCTCTATATTTTATTTTCAGCAAGTTATTGGATCGGGTTATAACAGTGGAATATGCAATAAGAGATGATGATGATGATAGAAGAAATGGGTACAGTCCTGATATGAGAGGCCGTGACATATCTCCTGATGGGAGATATGGTCGTGGTAGATCACTTAGCCCTCATCGTAGGGGTAGGGGTAGCCCAGACTATGGCCATGGTTCAAATCCGACTTCCAGACCAGAACCAAGAGGAAGCCCCAAGGATGAGCGGAATGAAAGCCCATTAAATGGAAGATATGACAGGTTTGTTTTGGTTTAAGCTGCCACTTGACCACAATATACAGCCCTTTTGATTTTTGTATTCTTATACATTCCATTTTACTTTGTCTATTATTTTCTATGCAGCCGATCACCGCCACCCCGTCGTGTGTCCCGTTCTCCGGGAGAAGTTGAGTAGAATTGTCTTAGAATATGGTAGACCTATTTTCAGTTTGGTCATAGACCTTTCCCTCCTCATCGTTTGGCAACAGTAAACTTAGATTGTTTGTTGATTGTAAGTATTCTTACAAAATCTATCTTCTAAAATTAAAACCCTAAATGTGAAAAGGTATTTATTATACGTCATGTTTCTCTTCATGTTTTATGGGGATTTTTGTATTGATTTATTTACTCCTAGCCAGGGCAAAGTTGTGATTTCTATTACCAATGGTTTAAACTTCGACTGTGTTGTTTAGTGACCTGGCAAGTTTTAAATTTGGTTATTTATATATTATGAAGTACTTTATGAGGAGATAGGTTGAGAATGGTGGACCATCTCTAGAATTTACACGGGCGTAGACGAGACGCGTTATTCTTTTTCTATCTCTTTTAGATCCTTTAGATGATGAATTATTGTAGATGTACTGAAGTTTCTCCTTAGATGGTATTTGGTGTTATGTTGCTCAACGATTGAGATTGGATGCCATGGTTTTTGCCCTCTAATTTATGGTTTGCCTCTTGACATTTGTTGTTCAATTCAGTGAACGTTTAAAGTTTGATTATACTGTTGATTACCAAAAAAAAAAACAAAAAAAAAGTTTGATTATACCGTTTATGGTTCTTGAGGCTAAATCCCAGTGAACATGTGCATTGCGGATTGCTACTTATATCCCATGTTGGCCGCTCATGGCGGATCAGGATTTTAATGAAAACAATTATAGATTTGGTTGTATTGGCGTTGAAAAAAATTACAAAAAAAAAAAATACACGTTTGCAATAATTAAGATAAAATTTTTTTTCATTCATTTGTCTTGTAGATTGTAAATTATATTGAAAAGGTAATTTTTACCATTACATCAAACGGGTACTATATCATTAAAAACAAGTTTTAATTTAATAATATGATTTAGTGTGATATTTATTTAGAATGAATTGAAAATCTTCCATAGAATTATTGTGGGTCTTGATAGAGTGCATGTTTGGCAATCACTGTAAAATCAGTTTTAGAAGAAAACCTAGGTTATAAAACAGTGATTGCCAAACATAACTTTTTGGGTCATAATCACTTATTGGGTTAGATCATGGTTTTGGGGTTAGAACTAGAAGCTATTGTGTTGAGCTTCCTCGAGGTGCTTCTCTTAGCTTTTACTCAGAGTTGAACCATTTACCACGCTTGCCCCTACACGCCTGCTTCTCCCAGCCATGCTTGTACCTTCTCTCTCAACTTGTGATTTGCTGAAGTTGCCTCACCTGTTATCTCTAGCTTGCTGCCTCACCTATGAAGTCGCTTCAAATTGTTCTCTAGCTTCCTCCTCCTCTGCTCTCAACTTTATTTATGGTTTTGAATTGCCCACCTTTAGCTCTCTCATCAAATCGGTCTCACCAACGCTGCAGAGCTCACTGTCGTCGTTTCAACACGCCTGGCCGTCTATTGCTCGCGTCTTTCTTTCACAAAGCACTCACGCCGACAAGATTCTCAAGTACGACACATTACCTGCTTTGGGTGTTCCAATCTGTGACTCCTTGGATCATTCGGTTCTTCTTCCCAGATTAGTGGTGAGTTTGAGGTGTTTTACTCTGTATTGTGTCCCCTCTCCTTCAATCTGGTCAAAGATTTTCTGATGTTGTTAAATGTATATCAGTAACCATTAAGCTTAAGCAACCCTCCTTGTGTATATGATCTGTCTCTGTCTCTTTGTTGTCGTCTTCTTCACTGGGTCAGTAGCTGGTATGACAATGAATTTCCATTCGCGGCTCTAACTCATGGCATGGGCATGCATGTTGGAAATTTCCTTGTCAGTTAAGTTGGGTGTCGATGAACCAGAAATGAGGGGCCTTTGTTTTGATGCAAAAGAATTTCCAACTGGGAAGAGATCAAGCATTATGTAATGTGCGTGTGTGAGTTTACAACTCTGTGTGTGTGTGTAAAGTGGTTAATGTGTGTGCGCGCACGTGATGAATCCAAAAGCTAAATTTTGTTGAGGGCAAAATTTTGAAGTTAAATTTTCTAAATTGTATTGGCAAGAGCCCCACCTTTTTGCTTGAAACTTTGGGGCACCATTGAGCATTTCATTTTTGCACATGTTGAAGTTAAATGGTTTTTTTTTGCACAACTAAGTCCGTAAACGTTTTTTTTCCCTTTCAATTGAACAAAGCTGCATGTTGTTGGGATTTTTTTTTGGGTATATGAACAAAGCATGTTTTGAACAAAGACTTGTGTTTTTCATTTTGGTTCTTTGTTTTCACTTGCTTGGGGAGTGGGGTGTAACAATGGTCTTTTTTTCTTAACTGGTTACTTAACTCAATAAACAACAATTTAACACTTAACTATAGCTATAAAAATTTTTAATTTATAATATATGTAGACTAGTAAGAAATAACATTTCATATTATAAAAAAAAGAACAACTAAACTTTCAAATTCCATGCCAATATCAAATTGATGGCTTAATACCAAATTGTCCAACATAAAATATATTTCTTTCAAATAATTAATTGCAAATCAGCATAATTGATCCACCAAAATATCCTAATAGTATCAATGATAGACATTTTGCCATATAATAGTAATTCATAAAAAATATGAGTCTAAGTGTCTTAATTAAGGGTATAACAAAATATGAACCCTATAATGATGTCAATATACATCAATGCATCACATATAACAAAGGAGGAAGCTATACAACGATTATATCACAACTTAAGCCTCCAAAACCTTCCCAGAAGTTTTAGCATGAGAACCATCACCTGAAAAATGTCAATAGCAACAGGGTGAGATAAAAGTCTCAACAACCAGTAATCCAGCTCAAAAGGCATACCAGAGAGTGTTAATAAGAGATAAAAATTAATTGCATATAAAAATAACTACATAAATCATACCCAATTTTTCAAACAGTTCAAACAGTTATTTCTATTCACATTTCACAAGATATATATACATACATATCATCGTCATACATATATCACAATGATCATAAAATTCACATGAATCAATAATAACATTATCATTTTTCTTAAACACTGAGTCTTCCTTATAACTCCCTCGCCTTATTTCCTTTAATTGAACCCATGGGTTAGTTAGTTCCCATATGACTAGTAGCTACCCCAAAAAGCTAACCATTCAAGTGATGTGGATTGGTCAAATCCACAAAGCACAAGTCTAGACTATGGATTCTCCCCTCAACATCAATGAGATGTCGTGGGCCTTCGTAACACAATGGGACTAAGATAATTCAGTGTACATCCGAAAGTCCTCCATTCTTGTTTCCTCTTTAAGCATACTAAATATTCACCCCCTTATTTCTTTTTTAATAATCTCACTTCCATAACAACATCTACCTCTCCCAATATCACAATAATTATTTTATAGAGCTTGATCATGACACATACACAATTTCCCATCAACACACACACACACATATGAATATTCACAGCACTTTCCAACCAAAAATTTCATGCTCAAAGGTCATAGTAGAATCACCAGAATATTTATCAAGAAGCATTTGAAAACATTAACATTATAACTTATCAACTCTTTGACTCCAAATTTCACGATACATTTTCCAATATTATTAATACAAGATCTATCAAATAATAGTATTTTTATGAAAATAAATTCAAAATCACTCACAAACATGTTCCAAGCATACATAATCAGTGGAAAGTGATTATCTCACACCAAAGCAAGAGTACACTACCACAACAATCCACAATCCAAAGTTTAAATCACCAAAATACAGTCAATCTACACAATTAATTTAATTATACATTAATGTAATACTAACCAAAATAATAATATGTGAATTTAAATAAAATTCACGTTCTATTTAAATTTTAAGTCCTCCAATAATTCCTCGCTCACAATCATAACTCGAATTATCATTCTCATTCACACTTTTATCCTCCAATAGCTCTATTCCACTTGTCAAAATTATAACTAATAATAATTTCTTCCATCTCCCAAAAATTTCCAACATTCCCATTTTAAATTCTCAATAAAAAAAAATCACATAATCAAATATTCCCAAACCCTTATTGCAAAAATAACATTTCTCTCTTCCATAAATTATTTCTCTTTAATGGAATCAATAAAAATATAATTATTTACTCAATCTATTCAACAACACCAAATTTCAACACTTAAAGTTCCTCCAAAAATTCCCAATATTTATATCTCATCATAAACCTTAAATCCAATCTACTCAACAATTAATGTAGGATCTAATATATTAAAATAAATTATAAAACTTAAATTTAATCAGTAAAAAAATCATATGAGCTCAAATAAAAATCTTATCATCTAGAAAATTATTTAAAATTTTCAAATTTACCGATAGAAAAAACTAAACCGACTAAAATATTATACTATTTTAGCTCTACAATTCTATAGTCTTATATTGTCAAAACTCAAAACTTGATCCAAACCCTAACCCAGAAATTTGCTCTATTCTTCGAATAAATTACATCATTAGATTGATCTAGAGGAGTAGAACAATTTTCATGAAGGAAGTTTAATAATTAAGAGATGTTTTACTCACCAAAATAAACTTCAAAATCATAAATATGCATAACAATTGCAGATAGCGGAGGAGAGAAGAAGACGCGTCGGGGAGAGAGCCCCGAGCTTCTCTCTCTCTTTTAATAATAGTTTGGTTAAAATTACCACATACAACCCCACACTTTCCATTTTTTCATTTTCTCCCTCCGTCTTTTTCTCTCTCTTTATATATATATATAAATATATTTAAGATTTATTTTATAATAACAAACTATATATTTGAGTAAATCCATATTACTTAAATAAGTATAGAAAAATTTTGAATTATCATAAGATAAATATTCTCTAATAATAATTTTAGAAATAAAATTTTAGGATGTTACATGGAGTACCTCCTGCTTGTTTCCAATTGGCATCCTTTTTTTTGTTAATTATTATGGTCATAATTACGGTTTCATAATTATTATAAATTAGCTAATTAAATTTTATATTTAATAGTAACGAGGTAGAGGGGGCAAGAACTGGTGTTAGTGCGGGGCTGCAATATGTGAATTTCAATGACTTAAATGAAGGTAGTGTAGGGAGGAGAACGAACACAGGAGATAAAGGTGGGGATGGGCCCAGATCGATTGCCTTGCTGGGGGTGAATATGGGTGATGCCATACGGAAGAAGGGGTCGGCATCTAAACAAATGGTTGAAGCTATGAGACTGATGGTAGAGGAATCGTGTGCAGAAAGGATGGAGATGAAAGAACACTTTGCCAAGAGGGAAGAACGTGCTGCCAAGCAGGAAGAGCATGATGCCAAGAGGGAAGAGGCATTGATTGTAGCTGTCTTGTCTCACTTAGAAACAATTGACGTAATTGTCGCTAATGAAGACTTATTCCTATGTTGTACTGACCTCCTCATAAGAGACCAATCAGCAACGAAAGCATATGCCGCGTGGAAGAATTCGAAGGACAAACTGTTGCTATACCTTAGGTGGAAATGTTATAGTGCTAATACGTAGATTTTAAGTAGTAGTAGTAGTAGTTGTTGTTGTAATATCATTTGGCTGACGTACTTATTATTTGCTGGACATGACTTTTATATTGTATGCTGAAATTATTTTAGTATCCAAACATGCTTGCATAAAAGTCTACTGTTCCACATTTTGAACTTACGGTTTCATGTGTTCATGTGTATGTCAACAGGTAAAAAACAATTATGGATGATAAACATTCACATGTTGAAGATTCATATATTGAAGAGCGTGCTATTAGCACACAACAGAGGCTTCAATGTGCTGCTACGCTTGGAGCTGCATATGCTGGATTGTATTTATGTCAAGAACCACAGTTATGGAGCGATTATTTTGGTCAAGCAAGGGTGGATTCAATATTAGGGGGTCATCCCATTAGATGCTACAAAATGTTCAGAATGGAGATACTCGTGTTTTACGAACTTTGCGCCGCATTGCAACAACATGGTTTGCAAGAAACAAGAGACATACAAATTACCGAAATGGTTGGGATTTTTTTACATACCGTCGGTTATGCGGTAGAGAACAGGGTGGTACAAGAAAGATTCCAGCGATCGGCGGAGATAATTAAAAGGCATTTTCATAATGTATTGGATGCATGTTGTAAGCTTACAACGTCAATAATCAAATTGCAGGATCTAACTTTTGCAAAAATTCATTCAAAAATCCGACATAGTCGTCGCTATTGGCCTTTCTTCAAAAATGCTATTGGAGCTATTGATGACACGCACGTTGCATGTGTTGTTCCCGTATCTGAAAGAACTAAATATATTGGAAGAAAAGGCATCCCGACGCAAAATGTAATGGCAGTTTGTGATTGGGATATGTGCTTCACATTCGTCTTGGCTAGGTGGGAAGGTTCTGTACGTGATGCGCGGATATTTTATCATGCATTTACAACAGCTTCAATGAACTTTCCTCATCCACCTAGAGGTATGCTTTAGAGTTGCTATGTGTTTTTCATATTCCTGTTGAAAAGAAAGATTGTCATATACTATTGTATTTAAAACAAATAAATATTATTTGGTGGATGCTGACTAGCCAACACCCAATGGATATCTTGATCCCTACAGATTTGAGCGCTATCATCTCTTAGATTTTCGTAGATCAGATGAATTTCAAAATTAGAATGAGCTTTTCAATTTTTACCACTCCAGCCTAGGGTGGATGATAGAAATGACTTTTGGAGTATAGAAGAATAAGTTCACAATTTTACAGAAGATTGGTAGATATAACTTCACGACACATGTCAAAATTTTATGCGCCACGATGTCCATACATAATTTTATTAGAAGAACGTCTGTTAGTGATAGTGACTTCCTCTATCACGAAAATGAAGATCATTTCGATGCTAACGATAATGGTGGTGGTAGTGAAGACAATGAATTTCCATCTTCTCAAGTACGTCCATCGATAGTATCTTCATCCAACATGTTTCATCTTCGCGATGAAATAAGGGATGCAATAGTTAATTATAATTTTGACTAGTACTAATGTCATGTATTTTATATTTTGATGTACCAATGTTCAAATTAAAATATTGTGTAATTTTGCAATGTACAATATTTTATATGTGCAATCAGAAATATATTTTAAATAAAATAGCATTCAGTTGTTTTTTACTAAAAAATATTTATAGTTGTGATTTTACCTATTTTAAGTAAATACTTTTTAAAAAAAATATTAATTATAAAATTTATTCACTTTAAAAAGAACAATGTCATTTTTTTGCTAAAATTAAAAAATAAATTAATACATTACTTTATGTACAATCAGAAATATATCTTAACTAAAATAACATTCATTTTTTTTACCAACAAATATTTATAGTTGTTATTTTATATATTTTAAGTAAATAAAAATAATTTTTTAAAAACTATTATTTTTAAAATTTATTCACTTTACAAAAATCAATATCATTTTTGAGCTTAAAATTAAAATTTAATATATTACTTTATACCTTTTTGGTTATTCACATTCTAAAAGCTATTCTTATAACAACTATCCAAACATATTCATTTTTTTTTACAATCATTTCTTACTTAAAATTTATTTTACTCCAAAAATTATTTTACGCAATTCGAGATAGAAGTTATTCTTCAAAAACTTTATCGAGAGTTTCACAAATCTTCAACACTGCATAGGTTTGTGAACCACATAATGACTTGGACCCCTTGTGTTTGGGAGCTGACAATGAAAAGCTCATAATGTTAAAGAAAACCGAACTTTTTTTAACAAGGTAAATCCAATTGAGCT
Organism: Vachellia collinsii; assembly: GCA_006871305.1. NCBI lineage: Eukaryota > Viridiplantae > Streptophyta > Magnoliopsida > Fabales > Fabaceae > Vachellia > Vachellia collinsii. Next base: position 17,785 of record QFDD01001083.1, read on the forward strand.
GCAAATCGGATTTTGGCCATTCAAGGAACAGCGTCCCGTACAGGATACGCACGGCTCCTCCCGTTTTGTCAGTCATGATAATTGTCATAAAACCTTGGGATAAAAATGATGAGCGAAAGTGAAGTCATGAGAGGTGAAAGGTGTGGCTGGCTGAGTGAATCATGATTCATAAATCATTAGTAGCAACCAAGAGACGGCAGAGGAGGAAGCAAAGCGTGATTAGTGCAGCCATTGTTTTAACCATTTGCTAATCATGACACCTTTTTTGTGCAATATTTGAATCCCAAACATGTATAGTTGTACTGGTGTTTTAGGAGTCGTTGCTCATTGCGTCTCTCTAATTTGTGACTCATGATTTCAAGTTTTCAACTGCTGCATCCTCTTTCCATCCAACACAACATCCTGCCCATTCTCTAGAATCTTGATCATCAACTACTCTCCATCTCGGTTGCCCCAAATAGGCTTATATTCATTTTATCATCAGATCAGCCTTCAGCCAAGTTAATACTTTCATACATAGCTCTTGTAACGTGGCATTTGTCAAATTTCATATCATACACCTGATTTGATTTACTTAAGCATTCCACATTCCGCCAAAAGAAACTTTGAATTACCCAAATACTATAGTAACATTTACTGTTATTTTATTTCATTTATTATTCTTTTTGAAAAATGACTCCTTTTACTGTTAATTTGACGATGATAGATCCAAGTTTAAATAAGCAATAGAAGAATTAACTCTCTTGTAAAATCAATTTTGATTAGAAGATGTAATTTGATTTATATTTGATTCATAAGTATCAGAAGTAGATTTTTATGAAAAAAAAAAACTTGTTTAAATAAATATTTAAGAGGTAAGTTTTAACAAAAAAATAATTTCAAAGAACATAAATTTTATTAAATAATGAGTATCCATACATACACATGCGCACGCGCACACACTATTTTATATATTATGATAATTTTAAGGGTAAAAATGAAAATTATGTATAAATTAAATATCATTGAAAAGTAAGAAGTCCCCCGTGCTAAACCATAATGAACACCTCACGTCATTTTCTTCAAAAATTGTCAATGCCTTGCACTTGCTTCTTCTTGTTTTTATTTAAATGAATCAAAATTACCCCACGCACACAAATACCGAAATACACACCCCACACATAGGCCCAGGATAAAACATGCGACTTCCCTCACAATGCCTTGTACTTGCTATTATTACGCAAGGATGTGGCTAAAATACTCATTCTGCAATAACAATGGTGTAAACGAAATCTGAAAAGTACATCCATTTTCAGGACAATATCTTGCATAGCATCAATTCAAAAGCCTGGTAATTTATAATTTCCCCGGACTTTATGATGCAAAAAACAGCAACCTCAGCACCTGCATCAAAGCAATCACAATGATCACATTCTAGGAAATCTAACAGAGTATCGATAATCAATCATATTATGGACTAATCTGCCAAATCTAAATCCTACGTTGTATCAAGCATTTGAAATGCATTTTATCTTCCATTTGTTTTTCCGGGGAAAGGGACTAGTTCCACTTCCAGAGGACAATCGCATTGCTATTTGCTTTGTTGGAGTACTCTTTAATTTTATAATCCAGGCAGGCAAACGGAATTGTGTCATCAAACTGATTCGCAGTATCAACCAAATTAATTAAATGGTTCAAACGTGATAATATTGCTCATCAGAATTCAAATACAGCAGATTAAAAAGAAAACTCAAGTCATGCTGCTAGAGTCGGCTTACAATTTATTCAAGTAGCAGAATCAGCATACAATGTTGCCAATGCCAAATATCCACGATGTGTGAATCACAGTTACTTAAGTGGTATTGTGTTTAAATGGAAACTTGAAATTTTGAATTTTCAGACTGTTTGAATATTTTTCACGAACAGAAAAAATGAAAATAAATCAGATGATTGTGAGGAAAACCCTTGAGCCGCCCCTAGCTTCCCAATGAAAAATCATGCAGATTACAACTTACGAAAAACAGGAACCAAGTTATTTCAATAAATCAAACCCATAAAAAATCACGTAGGTTACAAACACTTTTCCTTATTCACATCCTCTCTACAAGTTTAGTCTTGAAAATATTATCTACTCAAATGACTATGCTAATGATGAAAATTTAGCTTGAATAGATTGGTCAGAATGGTAACTAATTAAACTAATGTCATATCATTCCAAGCAGAAAGCTTAAAGCAACCTATCAAATTCTTCATCAAGGTTTGCAAGAACAAACGAGTAAAACACAAAGTCATCTTATGCCACAGATTCTATTTCAGTATTACCAACAAATTTTACATATAAAGCCTAAAAATAAGATTGAGAAAATCACACGCATCCAACGAAATTTTGAGATCAAATAAGCTATTTGTGACTGAAGATGAAACTAGTGGTATGACCAAATCAAGCTGAAACTCCAATTGCGATAATTATTGATATGAAACAGATGGTACAAAACTAAATTAAGAGTCTTCCAAACTATTTCCACGGTCCAAATATAACCAAATTACACTTCAGCAAGCTCACAAACGCAATTCAATTAATGAGAATCAATTTCAGCTCAAAATCAGAAATCCAGTTGAACAACCAAGTCAGAAGGACACCCAAATGAATCGTGCCGATTGAAGAAAGAAAGAGGGAGGGAGAGGGACCTTCGAGGATATGGTCTTCAGCTCCAACAGAAGAATCGCCATAGACATCACAAACCACTCTGTCATGGATTTCACCAATCCAAGCTGTGCGCGACCCGGTGTTTTCCGTCAACAGAGGAGTTGCATCGAAGGTTTTTTGCAAAAAAAAAAAAAAACATACAAACCAGCAACCACAACAATCCACAGAGACGAGCTAAAAAATCCGACGAGATGAGTTTACCTCTTCCACTGTGATGCAGTGAAGGACAGCGTTTGCACTTCTTTGATTTGCTTGTTATGTCAGGGATCGCCTGACAGAAGGAAGGAGAAAAAGAGAAGTTGGTTTACGGCTTTACGCGAGGGAGAAGGAGAAGGAGGTGAGATCTACTTCTTCGTTGAAGCTCCTTCTAGGCCGGAAGGTGTTTTGGCCAAAAGATGAGTCAAACACGCTCTTTTCTTCTATCGTGCTTCTTCTCCACCAGCGAAAGTTACTTTTACGTTTACGGCCCCTCACGCGTAGCCAACAGACGGATTTTTTCCACAGATGCTTTAAACAGTAATATTTTTTCCCAAAATGCTGTACTTTTGAAACTATTTCTTCATATACTGCATTTGAAATCGTTCACATGAGGGACGAAATCACATTTGCACAAAAGTCGTTCCCTACGCAGACGAGTTCAGTGGCGGCGCAGCAGTGGGGAGCGAAAATCGTTTAAGGACTTTGGGCTTGTGTGGCCCAAAGTCGTTCACTGTGTGAACGACTTCACCCACAGCATGAGAAAATTTTTTTAATAATAATTTAAAATTTTAAATTCAATTAATAAAAAAGTGAGTTGGAAAGAAAAATATTTTATGTATATTTTGAATTGATAAAGATATATGGATTCAATGAAATTGAAAAAGATTTCTCTGTCTCTATCTATCCAAGGGATGGAATGGTAAAAAGCTTTTGGTGTATTAAGTTTTTTATTAACTTTAGAACATTATAGCTATTCCTGGGTTAGACGATTTATCCGAAAACGGTATACACTATAACTACAAAGCTGTATACACTAAATACGAATTATGTGAACATTTTTACAAAATGCTAACATTTGACAACCTGATGAACGCTTGAACAAGCTTTATTGTCCTCTTCCTCTATCGGCTCGACCTGATAGTGGAAGATGAGATGATTAGATTAAAAAAAAGAATAATAATGTTAAGTAATTAAAAGAAATAAAATAAAGAAAATAAATTTTTAAAAAGGAAGATATTTAAAAAGTTAAATGTAATTGTTTGAAAATTTTATGCATGAAAAAATCAATCAGAAGAAGAGATTTTTAACCTGACAAATAATGACTTCCGGTACCACATCGTGTTCCCCTTCTCATACGAGGTGGTTGTTGCTGCACATTAGTCTCTTCATCTGGTTGAACTGTCTCGGTAGTTTGTGAGGTTGCATTCAAATCAAACCAGGGAGAATCAACTAATGAAACGGACTGTCTAGGAGCAGTAATATGTTCATTTGATGGGCCACCATGCTCATATGTGGAAACACTGTATTGAGGAGAAAAGACATCCGGAATGTGAAGCAACGAAGTGAATGATGGGAAATTAGAAGGAGATGGTGAGCCGAAATGGGATGAAGCGAAAGAGGATGACATGTAGTGAGGAACAAAATGAGACGGAGTTGGAGACGAAAAAGTGGGGGTTGCTGGTGGAGATGTGAAATGCGGCTGACTTAAATGTTCGGGCTCTTGTCTTACAACATTTTCATTTTCAATTGACGGCTGAGTAGACAAATAGCCACCACGACGCTTACTCGGTCTGTCACGAGGAATTTTCGGGCGAGGCAATTCAACTGTTGGTGGAGCAGGTTGGGGGTTCAAGTTAAACCGTTGCTCTCGCATCGCGATTAATATGTTTCGTTGGTCACGAGCAACCCTATCGCGAAAGTCAATACAGGTAGAGCAATCTGTTCGAGAATTAATTGACAATCTATACAATTGCTCTGCTATGTCAGCCTGCAATATTTATAGCATTTGTTGTCACAATCTGTATGAAATAAAATGATGGTATAGGGTG
>QFDD01001084.1:0-26130 GCA_006871305.1 Vachellia collinsii
TTTTTCTTCCAACCTTATCTAACTCCACTCTTCTTTTGCATTCACCGGTTTCACATTCTTCGTCTTATCTGATTCTTTCTTATCTGTACAGCATAAACCCATTCCTGACCCAAAAAAAAAAAAAAATGAAGCACGAAGCTCGAAATCGATGTTTAAAATGGAACAAGTTTCATTACATGGTTGAGATCTATGTTGCGCAAGAAGGAATAAAGCTCCTAAACAATTATGGAGATAAAGCTTAAGGTCAAGAGCATAACAGATCTGCAAGCTCTATCGTTTGCTCCGTCTGCGATTCTCCTCTTGGACTACAACTCTCGTCTTGGGGATCTATTTAACTTACTCTGATATGTAAGTTATATGAACTAGCTAAAGTCTGAGAGAGAAGGGGAACAAGACATGGAGAGCGGTTGCAACATCAGCCTTTGCGACTGGTTTTATATATATATATATATATAATATGCTCGGGACCAGTTGGTTTGGACCCCTGATTTGGAATCCAGTCCAACCCGATCATTTGGTCTGGTTGATCTTTCGGGCTGATTTTTCATCAGACCAAACTAGATCGGACTAACTCGAGCTGGACCGAGTTGGACTGACCTGTGAGACTTTTGCACACCCCTACTCCGTGCAATGGCCAAAGACCTTTGATATGGCGTTTTAAGAGTGCTGGCCTAATTACCCAAATTAACCCTCTCTGATGTTGACGACGACACTGAAATAATGGAAAGCCTTCATTATGCATATATATGGTTTATATACGTCCGTTAATTAACAATGCTAAGCCATTATATTGAGTCTTTCTGTGCCAAAAGAAAAAACTGCTAAACCCAAACATGTGCTCGTCATAATTGGTGCCTGTGAATTATGAGATAAAAACACATGCACGCAGAGACACAATCATAGCACTGTCTGGGCAGCTCCTAGTCTCCTAGCCAGTACATACATACATACATATAGTAGGCTCATATGGTGCTATCAGAGTTTGGACATGCATCCTTCTGGTGCTTTATTATTGACATCCTAGGGGCAACTTCTTCGGCTAGCTAGCTGCAGTTATGTTTGGTGTACGTCTTCATAGGCCGAGAAATATGTAATACAGGAGCGTTACCGGTAAGGAAACTAGCATGCCAAATATAACCCTGCACATGATCCAGCAAGAATTAAAGGTCAAATTAATTAACGTGCCAGGCCTAATAAAGCATCGTCCAGAAAAGATGCAATTAATTAAGCGAATCATCATCGTCATCATGCATGAAAGCGCAGACGAGTTCGTGAGGTAGCCGGTGGCTGTCAATACAGAGAGTGGCATTTCAAAGATTCAGTCTGGAAATAGGTGCGGATAATACAATACAATCATAATTAATAATTTACGCGTGGGGGCTCCATTAAAAGTGAAGTAATTCCTATGATTTGTGTCCGCCCATAATGCCCTTTCCAGCTTTATCCTCCTGGCCACATCCCAACACTTATGTTCCAGATACATATATTATATGGTATATCATTGATTAGTTCCCATCGTTTTTATGACGTCATGCACGCAGCATCAACAACCCAAAACCTGTGCGCGTCCATCGAATAAGAATATATCTTAGCTCATTTTAATTTGTGGGCTCACTTCTAAGCTTAAATTATTCCTTAAGCGACGTTAATTCTGCGCCGCTCCTTTATATAGCATTTTTAAAATTAGAGTATATATGCTTATATAATTTCGATACCAATAGCCAAACGATTCATCTGTCATGTTACTGTTAAAAACATTCACATATCAATCATATATGCATGTTCCAGATTGACGTACCCAGTGCTCAAAACATCAGGATGTACCCCATACTCCCTTGCGAATACAAAAGGCACGATCCCTTGTGGAAGAGCAGCCTGAGAAAAACCAAAAAAGCTAAGTGTTAGTTGATTAATGTTTCACAGTTAGCCCAGAAATATAATGAACGGTCGTACCTGTACAACGGCAGCTCGTAGCTTGGGTCCTCTCAGTCCAACGGCAATGGAGGCAGCAGACATGACAATTGGTCCCAAAATGAAGCGAAGGCCCATTCCCATGGCTGCTCTTTTGGCGCCACACGCCATGATCCGAGGCTGAAGTGCCATGAACAGCCCTGCAGTATGCCCCTCATGTATTATTAAAATGTAATCTCACATCCGCTCCACTGATTAAAATATGAATTAACAGTATCTAGTCTCTAGGCGAGTCATGTAAAATTGACTCAGTATATCTTGTTGGAAAGACAATATTAATATATATACTCAATTCATTAAATTCTAATTTTTATATATTAACATATTCTCAACGACATGATGACAATTATATGAATCCATGCATGGACACAATCAAATGCTCTCAACATACATGTCTTTACTTACCTAAGCTGAACATTGCCATCCCAAGGCCTGCGTCCGAAATTATTTTAACACATGAATTCACCAGGGTAGGCATCCCTACATTCCATCTGCACAGAATCACAACCATCTTCCATAATTTTTTATTTAATTCAAAAAATCTTTATCGCTTTTCGGGATATATATATACACACATAGGTGCTGTGATTAATTGATTAATTAATAATGAGACCTTGGTGTAGGTTATTACGTGACTTACTTGAAAGAGATAAGAGACCAAAGCAAGCCTAAGACGCTAGAATATGTATTAGGGTTCCGCAGCAGTTTCCTTCCCACAACGTTAAGTATAAGTCTCATCATGACCAGAGCTCGCGGCATCTTCTGGTTTGTTGTTCCCGCTGGCACTGATGAATCTCTGGGACCTCCTTCCTCCAACATTATTGGGACATCGCTGATATCTCTGAAGCTAATTTCTTTCTCTTTGATAATATATACCCCAAAACACCACATCAATATATAATTCAGTAATATAAATATAAACACAGAAATTTAAAAACATTAAACTAACGAGGGCAATTATTAAGCTTTCAGCACCCACGCACTCCATGGAATAATATTGTTTGCAAATCATTTGAACAGGTGTTGCCTAGACAGCATTATCTATCAAGAAATTAAATTATAGGTTCGCATGATTCGGTATTATAGGTGTAAGGATTTCATATTTAATTTAAGCTCCAACCATGATAGGGAGTAATTAAAATCGTTCCCTTCATCATTACACACGTATGCTGTCTCCCAGTGATGGCTACTATCAATGAAGCTTCCCAGCCAAGGCTGTTTCAGGATCTCATAGAAAGTTAGGAACTACACACGGCGTTGCACAGTGAAAAATGTTGATATCATCATAAACTTTTTCAAAATTATATTACTATCATTTTATTATTGAAATAATAGTCTGCAAAAATCATTCTAAAATTCTTGGAAGCGTTATTAAAAATAATAATAATAAGAATAAAATGTTATCACTCATCTTTATTAAAGATTCATGGGTGCTCTCTACAATAATTTCAAATATCTACAAGCGGGTCAGATTTTTCTAGTAACCAAACGGGGGCATTATAGCATTTCAAATATTTTAACTTGTACGTTCGCTTAAAAATTGACTAACTACTAATTGATCGCACTTTTTTTCTTTTCTAACTTCGACAGTTTCAACTTAACTGTCCTAGTTAAAAAAAACACAATTTTTGTTGATATTTTGGGTATCATAAAAACATCATATAATTATTATTGTAATTTTAAGAAGCATGGATAATAATTAATAATTTTGAGAAGCTGGGTAATAAATTTGGAAGCGTGCGTAGAGTGATGAATGTTTCAATTTTTAAAATTTGATTTACTTGCCTTATAAGTCTCCAAATATAGTTTTTTGCATATATTTTCAGGCCTTATAAAATACTACAATGCATGTCTCTTGACCCGGAAAACTTTGTGGGTGTAGAAACGATGAGGTGAGTGGACAAAGAACTACTTAAAAAAACAGAAGAAACGACGAGGTGAGTGGACAAAGAACTACTTAAAAAAACAGAAGAAACGACGAGGTGAGGCAGTGGCGATACAAAAACGTTGGCGTAATTTTGAGTGAAAGCGGGTTAAAGAGAAACAAAGAAAAACAACGGGCAACGAGGTGCAACAAAATTTGAAAACAGATGACTGAAAAACTCGTGAAAAAAGACCAAGAAATTGCTCATGACCATTGATGACCATCACAATTGGAGACACAAGTCACAGAAGGTACACCTGAAACAGATAAAATGCCTCAGATTTGACTTAGTTCCAAAGTAATATGCCAAAGGTCTATGCGACTCCAGCTATCGTATATTGCTGTTCCCTCCCAAACCCTTAAACGACACAGAAGTTACGCACACAACACCATGCGTACCTGACACAGTTATTTCTCGGCATCCTGCTCCCTGTCCGCCGCCCTCACACATCGCCGGCGGCAACAACTGTTGGTAATTCTTCCCGCCACTCGCTGGAGACGTCGTCCATAGCGGTGGGCTCCTTGACATCGTCATCTCGTACTCGTTAAAGTTAGACGTCCTTGGCGTCGCTTGGAGGGAGCAGGCATCTGACGTCGACGTCGCGTATTCGATTACCGGTGGGCTCCCGGTCGGGTATCCGAATCTGATGTCTTCCGCGGCACCAGCGTGGTGTGACTGAAGCAGATGTAGTGGTGTATTAGCGGAGAAGATTTCTGCGTTCGAGAGTCTGGGAGTGGCGAGGCCTGCGGAGGAAGATAAAGTGGAGTCAGGAGCAGAGGACGTGGATCGTCGTATACGGACTCGGATACGTCCATGGCTGTCGGTTTCAGTTTCGGTTCGAAGCGGTATGTCACGGCCGTCCAGAGAGATGACGTCGCCGTCCACGTCAAATTTGACGATGGAGGCCGCCGTTGGTCCAGGAAACTTGCTCCGAATCAAAAGTGTGGCAGCTCTATACTCGAACAAGAATAACAGTAGGGTGTACCTGAAATTAGATCCATTATGAATTGATTCCTCTAAAGTATAGTTGTTTGATATACTCAACGTGATCTTTACATGGTATAAAGTATATAAGATGCTATGCATTATACAGAGAAGGATATGCATGGGAAGATGTGTGTGTGTGTGTGTGTGTGTGTAATATAATATACCAGACGATAGATTGAAGCACGACAAGTTGGACCATGAGGGAGTGAGTGAAATGGCCGTACATGGCTTGGAGCAGGGGAATGCCCATAACAAGAGTGTTGGGCAAAGAGGAGAGAGAGAAGAGAGTGATAAGCCAGTCCAAGGTTGCAGAGCGAAAGAAGAGGAGCCACAGAGAGAGAGGGAGGAGAAGGGATAGCTTGGAGAGAGTGTCAGCTAATATGAACTGAGGGTCCATTTGGTAGGGATTGTTACGAGAAATGAAGTGGAAGGAGAGAACAGGGACGGCGAACACCGCCACGAAGCGGTTGATGCCGGAGCACTGGCCGCTGCTGAAGATGTTGAACCATTTCACCGAAGCGTAGGCCACCAACATGGCGAAGTACAGAGGCACAATTGCACTCATAACTTTGTAGAAATCACCCCATGTTATCATCTTTTTTTGGGCCAATATCAGAAACCCCAGTAAGTAGTAGCAGCATATAATGAATGAAGATGCATATATAGCTTTAAGCCAGGGTTTATATATATACACATATATACAGGCATGCCATTTTTCTTGCATGGTACTGCTTTGCCCTCCCCAACATTGTGGATTTACTCGCCCATTGGCACATATATAGTGGTAATCAATTACTCGTTGTTAGGGTTAATCATTGAAATGTTGCACGTTTGTTTCCTATATTTTTTTCTTCTTTTTATAACTCAATTATTTTCAACGTGCATGGCGTTATGTATTGCGCAATCCATAATCTCATTTATCGTAATAAGACTCTGCACCACTCCATCCTCTGAATCAAATACAACGTACATATATATAACAGCCTACAGCCCCCCACAAATACATAAAGAAAACACTACGTCTATTTTGTTTAAAAAAAACACTACGTCTATTTTATTTATTCTCTAGCAAACATGATTATTTTTTATTTGAAATAAATTCAATCTTTTTTAACTATACTACTTTTTTTTGTAAAATTTTCACGGAAAATGTTTAATTTGCATACGATGAAGAAATTTATATTTTGTTTTTATAGGTAAATTAAAGGAGGACAGAAACTTCTGTTGAGCATTGGTTTTTGACAGCTGTGTGTTCCCTATATATCATTTCCTCTCACTGTCTCTTAATTCGTACCATCCTGATACCAAATCTCTTAATATCTCTTCAATAGCCAACCCTCTTAGTTAACATCAAGTATATATGCCAAGTCTTCCGCTAGAATATCGGATTTTGTGTTCCTTACTCCATACAGAAAATATGTTTTCATGAGATTGCTGCACGTTATATGTTTTCCCTTGTAAAATATGCTTTAACATATTATCCAAAAGGGTAAATACGCAGAATGCACATGGCTATAGTTGATTACTCTGCAATTATCTTCAGCATACAAATTTTATTTCATGCTTAATTATGAAAATTAGCACTCCGTCCACAAAAATTAGTCAAAGAGGATAGAGTTGAGTTGATAAAATAAAATGCACATACATATATTCCATCACCACTACGAACATGAATTTCCAAGTGCTTCTTGTAATTTGGAATTCGAGTTAGGTAATTTGTGACGGCATGTTAGTCTCAGCAAAGTTTTCCTCGGAACCGATTGAGGGTTGAAAATAATAGGCAGATGTGTGTAAATGTCAGTCCCATTTGTCATTTTGTGGCTACATTTCTGCAAAATGAAACAGTTCCCTTAGAACCTAAGAACGTGCGATGCTGGGATGTGTTTAACAAATAATAATCACTTTCGTATCTTTGCTGGAAGAAGTTCTTCAGCGGGTAAAAAATAAACAAACACTCGTACCCTTTCGTGCGTCTGATTGATCAGAATAACGACAAGACCAGATAATTAAGTACGTTATGTTGCTCTATCTTTTTTTTTTTGGTTGCCGAAAGTATCCCCGCCCGCGTGTTAGGTGAGACTAATCCCTCGCTGAACTGAAGTCCATTTAAGGGGTTGACAGCTGGCCTGTGAATTTGCTCCATACACAAGAGGAGGGTACAAGGAACACTATCTTCACCCAATTAGAGTTTAAGGGGGGGAAAATCATTTCATTGCATAGAGAGATCAGTGTAGGGATATGTTCATGGTGAAGTTAATGAGATTCTAATTTCTTTGTCAACAAAGCTATGCAGAAAACTAGGAGAGAGAAAGAGGGAGTGGTGAGTGGGGAAAGGAGTGTTGGTGAACAAGAGGCAAAAATTGTCCCATCTAAGTGTTTGTTGTTTGTTCGATAGAATAATGGATTAGGAAAGGTGGACACGATGAGACCATTTCAGCTTTGGTTAAAAGTCTGTCGTCCGTGTTGGTACTTTTCACTGTCCAATTTGGAACCCACCACTTTCACTTGTTCACCACGCCCTTATATCCCAAAGGGAATAGGCAACGTTCGCCGTTAGATTCATTACCATTTTTGTCCTTCTGATCATGTCATTCTTTGTTCATCAAATGAATTATCTTTTTGGCACAAAACCTTCTCAACAACTTGTTACAGTAAATATTGCGCCGCAGTGGGTTAACATGCGGCAAAACTTGTCTCATGGCGTGTGCTTTTAGTCATCTTTATCTGCTGGCAGGAGCGTTACATGTACATTGTGAGCGTGGCACCTACGGAATCACTTCATCTTCTTCAAAGGGCTGTCGTCCTAGTGACGGTTTCAAAGCTCATTTAAGTGATCATTAATTAAATTAAATTTTTAGTATAAGTGGTGGTTTCAAATTTCATTTAAGTGATCGTAAATTACATCCTCCTTGGACCTAAAGTCCCAAACTAGCAGAACAAAATTACATCCTCGTTGGACCTCAAGTCCCAAAAGCGTCACTGATTTGGGGGGTGGGACTGGACATCCGGCCCAGCTACTCTAACCCCGTTAAATTTGACTAATTGTCGTGCGAACAAGCAAGCATGGATATATTGGCAATTTGTTTTAAAGATTTAGGATGTAAGGCACACGTTTATCTTCCCAAATTAACAAGACATTATTCAAGTATAGTTTAATCATTAATTACCACAATCCGAGAGCATATAATTTTAGATGCCTAAGATAACAATGTCTATATTTGTTATGTGAACGACTATAGAAACACACACTATCATGAAATGAGTCCCAGGTACAAGAGAGGGCGTTGTTCCCAGCCAATGTCTCCCCTCTATATTCTCGAGTGTGAAAAAGGGATCGTGAAGGTGTACACATAGGGACGGAGGTAGGGAGGGGGTAGAGAGAGAGAGAGAGAAGAGAGAGAGAGAGAGAGGCAGGGCAAAAACAATATAGCATGAAAGATTATTGTGTACATAAGATTGATCACGATTGAGCTAATTTAGCTAGAATGACTAAGTCTAAAATCTTGACATCCAGTGTATCATCTACCTTTACAATACCATCAGTGCCATCTACCCCAATCAACTTGCCTGTAGCACCACGCAAAGCCCCACCCATAATCTTTATCTTGTCAGATTTCCTCGGTACTACAGCCTCCATTTCGCTAGGAAGAGCTGTTATTGTTTCACCATTTCCACTCGATCCCAGAGCTATCCTGCAAGATCCATCCTGAAACACAGCAACAAAGATGGAACGAATTACAACAAAACAAGATTGAAGATAAACCTCTCATGTCACAGTATATAATGAAATTAGTGGATGTGCTCCAAATGCAAGTTATACCAAGCTATAACCATTTCAGACAAAATCAACCCCTTGAGAGGCGTAGATAAAAGCCAAGATCATCAGGTTAAAACGTTAGCAGAACCAATCTTCAAGCTTAAGTACATGCAAAAATCATTCGAGCAATCTTTCAATGATTCATGTAACATACCGGAAGCACCTCTCTTATGATTCCCACAATAGAATCCTCTCCAGCACGGCGTACATTGACTAATATATCTGGCATAAACCATGGTCCTTCACTATCTGCGCCTACAACATAATTGAACCCCCAATCATCAAGCTAAGCTAGTAAAAAAGATTCAAATGGAATTTTAACTCTTGGCAGATCCAATCAACAAACAATGCAAGGAAAATTAAAGGCAAAAGAGGAGACTTAGATGGAAAATTAACAGCAACAACAAAGTCCTATCCCCCACTAGGTGAATTTGGTTACATGGATCACATAATGTTATTGTGCTCTATCGTCAACTAGACCCCTGAATAGATGAATAATCATGGCATGTAATTGTGTGTGTGTGTGTGTCTGTTTTTATCTTTTCTTTTTTTTTTTGGGGGGGGGGGGTTGTTGCAGCATTACGTGCAATCGAGAAAGAGTAGGGATATAGGCAAAAAATTTCAAAACATTATCCTACATCTTCTAGAGTTGATAATTAGCCTGAGCATTGCTTATTGAGCATGCTGTTAAATGGGCTTATAGAGAAATTTAAGGATGCTAAAAGCCCACGTCAGTCATTGCAGGTGTTAGAATGTTAGTTTAGCCGTGGACTATTAGCATTTTGTTTTTAGGTATCAACTAACGCCCTGGCTTTGCAATTGCCTAATGTGTCCAAGCCTTTCACCATTGACTGTTTAATTGTTTATTTCCTAGCACTATAAATAGCTGCCATAGGTATTGTCAATTACAGCCAAGTATTGATCTCCATTCATGTACTTGGATGAGATTCTCCATTGCTATTAGGGTTAGAGAGTGAGATCTTACATCCTCTGGTTCAAGTAGATTCTTCATTCAATAAAATACAGATTCAAAATCTAACCCTTATCAGTGTACAGATTTAACCCTGATTAAATAAAAGCAAGAATAAATTGTAAGAACTGATCAAACTTAGGACTCTAGTGTCAAAGAAACGTGAATACAAGCAGCAGTCTAAGTAAGGCCGGGGGAAGGGGGGGTTATTGAGGAAAAAACAGGCACCAATCTTTAACATGCACATGTGAACCAGTTAGAAGCATATATTGGTTGCGCAAAAAAATTTATCCTTCAGTCACGCCACAAAAAGCTAAAACACAATATAAACCTATCTATCCATCACATCCAAAGCAATTGTATACTTGTATACCTATAACGGGGGACATCATGTCCAGACCACCAGTTCCTGGAGTCATAGGCTGCCCTCCAGGGGTGCCAGGAAGATAAGATGCTGAGTTTGGTGTCATGGGCTGTCCACCAGGGGTTGAAGGTAAATATGGGCTTGGAGCATTGGCTGCAAGAATCATCCACATTAAACATAATGAATGCAAGTATGAAAACGAAAACTGCAAAGACAATAATAATGAAGACAGTGCTACCATATGCAGAATTGTCCCTAGGTGTCCCAGCTTCGCTGTAATTGCCACCAGGAGTACTAGCCCAACCAGCACCAGGAGTTGGAGCTTCATACATTCGTGAAGGAGGACTCCCTGGCTGAGATGTTATAAAGAAAATAAGAAAAAGAAATAAAAGGTCACTCTAGTTACTCAAATTAAGCTCATAGAGTATCCAGCAAGTTAGCCAAGATTCTGAACCTGGTATTGCGGACTGGCACTCCAAGAGCCTGGATTTCCATCTTCCCAGTTCTCCCTAATTTTTTTTCCAATCACAAGTATCAGCATTCACAAAACCCATCATTATTATATATCATACAGGTTGATTATATGCGTTGAATTCAGAACACACAGTTCCCTCTTAACTTTGAGGTGAAATGCAGTAAATTGGTAGCATTGAATTTTTAAGTTTTCAACAGTAAAGCACTTTGAAACCTTTTTAAACTAATGGCTTTCACCATGTTCATCAGTCGATACCTTAGAGGACTCATGGGAGTGTAAGGATTCCAAGCTCGATCACGCATGGGAGTTCTCATCCCATCGTGAATAGGTGTGGCTGCAAATAGAAGTAGGTTAAGCAAATACATGATATAAAAGTTACAAGATATCTAATATCAACCCAGCACAAAAGCTTTAAACAAACCTCCAGGATCTCTCATAGGAGTCATATAAGGGTGTAAAGGAGTTCGTGAAGGGTGCATGGGGGTCTCACTTCCGATTCCATACCGTGACGAGTCACTGGCACAATATACAGAATAAGGTTGGCCCAAAAATTGTTCAACAAATTGGAAAAATTAGAAGTTAATGTACAGAAAAATCAAAACTCACCGAAATGGGGTTACAGCCACGTTATCAGAAATATAATTACGATCAACTGAAAATAATCAACAAGTGAGAATCCATGTATATACAATAGTGTAACCAATGATGAATGCGGTTATCCAAAATGCTTGCCTGTCACAACTTTCATTTGGGATTCCAGTTCAACCCGAACTGATGTGCCATTAACTTCTATAACACGCCCACGATAACCTTTATAGGAACCTTGGCGAATTTTAACTGTTGCACCAGCCAATCCATCATGCCCTCTTCCACCTCTATGCCTTCCTCCAGCTATCCACGTTTAAAAAGAATGAGATCAAGCAACTTTCTCAATAAAACAATGTACTAAAGTCCGAATGATAGACCAGTACAACATTCCAGTACAGAAAGTTACACGTACAATCATTTGGTGGTCCTCCTCGAGGAAACCTCCTAGGAGATTGTGGGATTCGAGGTGGAGTTCTAAGGCTAGGAAATCTTGAGTAGGCATCACCCTAGAGTTTAGAAGCACAAGGCAAAACATTATTATGAGGACTTGATAAAAACACTTCCACCTAATATAACTAACATATGAACATAGACTAACTACATTTCTATCGCCATGGGACCGTGAACCTCCCACAACCACACATGATTGAGCTTTTGAACATATGAAGCCTGCATGTTCAAGATGATGTCGATCGTAGATGAACAAGACTCCTCTATATATGTGCTCCACTGGTCCTTGTTTTCCCTATAACATAAAGTAAGACTTAACAACATGAACTTTCAAAGCAACCAATCTTGGCAAAATCAGAATCTTACTTTGCAGGGACCCTCAACTATCCGTACAACATCCTTTGTAGATACTGTATTCTTAAACCTATCTTGCACACTTATTTTTTTATCAATCTTGCACTTGATTTCCCTTAATTTCACCAGTGCAACTTCAGGTCTATCAGGAACTCCTTTAAGAACCTAAAGCAAGATGAAAGCATTAAGATGGGTAAAAACAATGAAAGAATATTCTTGTTTAATTAGGCAAGATACAAACCTGAAAGGCCTCGCTTTCCACACGTATTATCACGCCAAAACTCAAATTACTGCACCACATTGAATAAAAATGAATGAATTGTAAAAACATATTAAGAATGGAAGCAAAAAGAAAAAAACTCACTCTAGCAGGACAAGATCATGGAGCTCATAGTCCCCAATTCTTGTGACTCCCGTGGTGACCTCAGAACTCTCCACAACATCATCAGCAAATACACGAATCTAGGAAAAAGATATTTCCATGTCAATTTATTAATTATATATATTAATTTGTAAAAGCTTTTTCACGCTGATATTGGAAAAATAAAAACCCACATGTTCTTTAGTTGTGTCAGATAAAATAATCAGAACATGCTGCTCCACCTTCACCACCATGCCAGTAGCCCCTTCTTGTGTACCAGAAACAACCTTAACATGGTTCCCAGGTTCAAAGTACTTACAAAGTTCCCTTTCATTTACTGCGAGAGTTTTCTGCCAAAGCCATGGAAAAAATAAAACCAATAAATAGCAGAACATCATGCAAAAGTGTTAGACGATCCAAAGAAGAGATAACCAGAAAATAAGAATTCATGCTTACCGGAAGGCCCTTGATTTCTGGCCTTATATGAACATTATCCTCATCGACTTTCTCTACCCACCCCTTCAAATTCTTTAGATCTCCCTTGACGACAATAACAGCATCACCTTTCATAAAATGCCCTTTCTTTCTGTTTGCAAATAATGTTGACAGACTAGCTACATCTCCATCTCCATTCTCACCTGGTTTTCGAAATTTTTCAAGTTCATCAAATGTAGGTTTGATATTTTGGGCGCTGATTGACTTTATTGACACTGTTTTGTACAAGAAACCGTCTTTGAACATCATGCCTCCAATGGTTTCAAAGCGTTCCCCAGTCATGGGGTCACGTCTATGTTCTACACGGATATGTAGCTCCCTGAAAAGAGAGAATCCATAAGACCAGGATGGGAAACTTTTCCAAGAAACATATACAGGTGTAATCCACAAAGAGAGGAGGAGGAGGAGGAACAAACAGCATTACCTAGCTTCATCAACATTCATGAACCGAGGGGGAGGAACAAATGCTTTCTTCTTCACAACTTCTCTACCTTCCTGCATCATGCATATGGTATGCACAGATTTTATTCAAATATTTCAAAAAAGTTCATTGTTTGACAAATAAAACAATAAACTCTGAAGCAGGAGAAAAATTACACACCAGTTTATTTGCAAGGGCTTGTAAGTCTATCCTTGGAATCAATTTCACAGTAACCCTCTGCCGTACATTATCAACATCCACAACCTATGTAAAAAGAAAGCTTGGTTGTTAATAAAGAAAGCGTGTAGATGCCATCATATATTCCCTAGAATGCATCCATACTTTTGCAAGGTCCCCCTTGTATGTCCCAATCTTCATTCTGACCCATGTATCTCTAGAAAGATCAATAGCTTTGCTTTCAACTGAAAGAACATCAGTCATTTCTCTGATTGGAACAAGTGTTATCTTCTGGGCAAATATGATGCGTAGACCTTTACATGCCTGATCGTAAACCAGGGTTAAAACTCCACAATAATATCCTAGTGGTGCAAAACATAAACTTCAGACATGTCAACAATACCTCTCGCACATGAGCCTCTTTATCAGCTTCAACATATATATAATTTTTGAGATGATCAAGAGCAACAGCAGACCTTATTTGTAGTTCAGACCCTTTATCAATATATTTTTGCATAAGGCAAACAGCTGCCTCGCGCTCACGACCAATCTATAACCAATAACAAACATTTTAGAAAATTCTTTAAATTCTGTGCAAACACAATAAACAAATCATAAATATATTCAGTGCCATAGAATGTATACATCACAATGATCATACCGCACATTTAACCATCCACAATTTTGGATCTCTCACAGATGGCAGAAGTGCTTGCTGCTCCACGTCTGTTGCTTCTTCATCATAATCTGTAATACGCCTTCCATACCTTTCTTGAATGCTCCTTGCCATAGCTTCAAGGTCTTCATGGTCTTCTTGATCATGGGGCAGCATACGGCGGCTATGCATCCTCCTTCCACCGTCTTCATCTGGTAGATCAGTTCCTTCTTCGACGATGAAATCTGCATTACACAGGCATCCATCATCCTTTCTCCTCTATTTGACACAGGGTAGGTGAGACATCATACTTTCAAAACTCTAATAGCACACATATGACATGCCAAACGAGAA
Organism: Vachellia collinsii; assembly: GCA_006871305.1. Lineage (NCBI taxonomy): Eukaryota > Viridiplantae > Streptophyta > Magnoliopsida > Fabales > Fabaceae > Vachellia > Vachellia collinsii. The sequence goes on from QFDD01001084.1 coordinate 14,365, forward strand.
AAACAGAAAGTTCAAGCCATCAACTGCATTCTGCACAACGAAAAGTCATCATTCCGTCCTGCGGAACTTACATGCTCGACCCAAATCACAGACGTAAAGGACAGAATCTCGAAAGGAGCACAAACTCCGAATAGATGGTTACCTCAAAAAGTCTAAACTAGTCAGTAGGAAGTAATTCGAGTCAATTGCAGAACAAGTATGATTATTATCTACTATTCCAATTGAGCTAACAAGATGTGCAGGAAAAACTTACCGTCCTCGGCTTCTTCCTCTTCCTCTTCCTCATCACTGTCCACCTGCGCCTCTTCATCGAAGAAATTGGAAGCAGCCATTCTCTTGTATTGGCGCTTTCGACCGCCTCTTTCATCAAAATCATCCCCATCATCCTCCTCCTCCTCTTCGTCCTCGTCGACCTCCTCAGCGTCGTCATCTATAAACCCAGATCTTCTCCGCTTCCTAGAGGAAGCCCCTCTGTCGGCATCCTCCTCCTCCACTTCCGCTTCTTCGTCATCGACCGCTTGGTCATCTTCGTATTCCTCCTCATACTCCTCCTCATCGGGATCCATTCCTCGGTGACGCATGACGAAGTCGAATTCGTCTCACAGAACTTCTATGCTGGTGCAAAAACCATTAAATTTTGCGATTTTAACAAAAAGTTGTTGAATATCACAAACCCTAGGCTGAATGGAACTGAGGATGTGTTGAATTGGGCGAGTGCGGCAAGAGAGGGGGAAAAAGTTTATTTTCCGGAAAATATATATTAGTTACAGGAGATGAATTCTTGTGTCTTAACAGTTATATGAATATCCCTTTAATTTTTTTTATACGGAAATCTCGCGTTAATTTTTCTCTGAGAAAGTGTAAGTGTTTGAATTAGTGTAGAGACTGCCTTTTTCAACCTCATATGTATCTATAACATAATTATATGAGCTGATTTTTTTGTAGTTTGGGTAAATACGTTTGTATATCTCCACCCCAAACAGACTGAATTGAGGTTTGTTTAGTATTATGTCTAAGTTTTTTATGGACTAATCATGAAATTATGTAAAAGGGTGAATGCACATATAAATATCAAATTCTACTGCCTCTCTTAATTTTTGAATTTTTACATTTTCCACACTATAACCCCTCTCTTTTGAATTTTTTTAAAAGTTTTTATTTTTTAACTCTAATATTAGATATTGTACATTTATGTAAATTTATTTTATGTAACTTATGGTTAAATATGTAGATTTATAAATAAAAATTTTGTAACATGCATTAGATGGTCATATATGAATAAGAATCCTTCTTTCTTGGTCTCCCGTTATCCTTGTTTTGTTCATCTATATGTGCCTGTGTGCGTATGTATTTGTAATGTAATTTCGCAGTCTAGATTCCGGCTCTGAATCACTTTCTTGACCACGGCCCAATCCAGGGCCTCTTAGCCGTATGGATTGTCCTCAGCTCCTTCATTGGCGTGCGTCAGAATTATCGACTGTCCCGCCCTGCGGCGAAGACAGGAAGCCAAACGGTGCGTTTTTCGCCTCCAGGCCCTCGTCGGGATGAGGTCCAGCTTCCCTGCATCTGCAACGCGCTAAAAATCCATAGCAGCATCATCCATTGCTTCAGATATCAGAAATGGCAAGTGGTAGTAACAAATTGAGACCACTAGCACCTCATCACCATCAGTTTATCTGCACTCGAACGCATCAGATTGGAGCTTTATTCCTCATCGTTGCCACCTTCTTCTTCGCCAGGCTTTTCGATCATTCCTTCGTTCCATGTAGCTCCTCCGTTGATCAAGTGTGGACGTCGCTCGACGTAGTGCACGGTGCACCCTACTCTTGGCCGCAGAGAGGGTATGGATCTCAGCTCTCTCTTAAGATCTACGTCTACGATGCGGAGGAGATCGACGGTCTGAAGGTCTTGATGTATGGAAGGGAAGGCAAAATTACCGAGAATGCCTGTTTAAAAGGCCAGTGGGGGACTCAGGTTATTCCTTGTTTCTTTAATTAGGCAACTGTAGTTTAGCAAATTAGATTCTGTCAAATCTTCGTGTTGCACATATTGTTTATTGAAGTGGGGCTTGGCGTTTAGGATCGAAGATGTGCTCATACTTCAACTGCTCTGACATTGCTAGTTACTTGAGCTCCGTAGACTCTGGAAAACAGAATGCCCTAAAGTATGTGAATTGTGAATCATTGATCATGGAATATTTGGGTCTATGGAATAGCAGCCATAACGCAACCTGCAATTGATTCAACTGCACTTAAACCATAGATCCTCGTAGCGCGCATGTTAATAAACACAAAGTTTACTGAGATTCTATCTTAATTGAAAGTTGAGGATCGCATGCCAACTGGTTATATTAATAAATACTAAGTTTATAGTGTCATCGCATGTTTCATGCTGTTTGAGAACTCCATTGTTGTATATTCTTTGCCTTGAAATTTTTAGCAAATTTCCATTTTAGTCTGTTTAACTTTCATATTGCTTGAATCCGTGAGTACTCTAATGGCTATATTGACTGCAGGTCAAAATACACAAGTTTTTCCAACAATCAAGATATCGAACAGAGAAGAAGGAGGAAGCAGATTTATTCTTTGTCCCATCATATGTTAAATGTGTTCGAATGATGGGTGGTCTGAATGATAAAGAAATTAACCAGACCTATGTCAAAGTAGTTCTTCATTTCCTTGTTTGAAGTAGTATGTGCTTTTGTTTATATGCATAGTGGCTAATAGTGGAAAAGACTCAGGCGAACTCTTTTTTTACCCCAGGTTTTAAGCCAAATGCCATATTTTCGGTTATCTGGAGGCCGGAACCACATATTTGTTTTTCCCAGGTAATCATAAGATAATTATACATCAATCATGTTAAGTGATGTGTATGAAATGTTTAGTTGTTATGTTGGAAAAAGTATTCCCTGCGGACCCATTTATAAGAGACAAATCAGAGCCTTTGTTTGGGCAATAAGAAACAACCAACTTTTGTCCCCTTTATTTATTAAAATTTTCCAACCAACCCATCATTATTTGCTGAGGGATGTTAATAAGGGCATTTTGGGAAAGCAAAATTAAATATCCAACATATTCATTGCTTTTAATTGTTTTCCTTGGTCTATGTAAAACAGTTATTTGTTCCCTATAAATGGGCTCAGAGAGAGTATTGTTTAGGAGAATTTGAAGCTACAAATGCTTGAACAAGTGTGGAATCAGGTAGCTATTATATGCTCGGTACTTTGATAAACTAGAAAAGATTAACTTTGAAATAATTTCTTTTTCAGTGGTTCTTTTGGCAGAGGAACATTTGGGTTGTCCAATAGGCTTTAAGAATTCCTAGTAACCAAAGCATCTTAAATAGTCTGCCGGCCAGTTGTGGAAAATGTTTGCAATCCATGGTGACAGAGTCATCTGGTTGCAAATTTGTATCTTAAGGATTTAAACATACCCCATGACAATAAGCTCAAATAATTTGTTTCTGATGAGTTCTCTTTCGAAGCAGTGTTTGGTTCCACATTGCTTTCCTTGTAGCTGACACATGATTTTGAATTTTCTGATTTGCAGTGGGGCAGGAGCTCATTTGTTCAAATCTTGGACTACATATATAAATCGCTCCATTATTCTTACTCCTGAGGTGCACTTACCGCTCGTCATGAAGCTTATAAATTCTACTTGGCGTACTTTAATTACTTAAATTAGCATATAAGGATCAAACTGTATATTTTGTTCCAGTTTTGTCTTTGACTTTGACAAACTGGAAGATGAATTATTTCTTATGGCAAACAAGCTAAGGAATACATGGATATACCTACACAGGCAATGCTTGGGCAGAATATGGTGTGAAATAGATTGCAGGAATACATCAAAAGAGTCATTGACAATAAACAAAATTATTTATTTAGTATTTTTTTTTTTGTGCTTATTGTGAAACTGTCAGAAAAAGGGTTTAAAGTTGTAGGAAATATTAGACATGCATGCCATTAACTTTTTATTCTTTTTAAGGTGGTTCTTCTCGAATACAGTTTGTGTAAAATATGTTAAGGTTCTCAGTTTCTGAGAACTTGCCTGCCTTCCATTAATTGAATTTTCCTTATCTGTGATTATTGTCATGAAACAAACCAGAAATTTTGGCTATACGTTATGATGCTATTCTTTGTTGCTGGTGGTAAATTCATGAAGGTTGGTTTTTGGGGTGATTAAGAAGTAAATGGACAATTAGATCTTCTTTTGTAGGCATGCTGCTAGACCATAATTAATTATTAGAGATCAAACATATTAATTAGGGTTTTCTAGGTGACTGGAGGGATCCTAAAAATTAATTCATAATCCCATCCCCCCCCCTTTTTTTGCCATTCTAAAATTTATAATTGTCATATTTGTATACATCATCTCTCCATCAGTAGAGGCCTAAACTTCTGGCTAGTAACCATGATCATTATATGGAGCTACATTTACGCTTTTTTTTACTACCATGTTTCAAATGCATCTACATGTGATCTAAATGTCAATCTAAATATGCCTAAAAAAAATATGATTACATTTGGAGGCCAGTTGTCTTTGTGCAAAAATCAATGGTAAACGGATGCATGAAGTCCATGTGATTTTAACCATAAGTTTGTTGTTGGACATTGCAACATAGGGCGATCGGACTGATAAGAGAGATACAAGTGCCTTTAATACATGGAAAGACATCATTATTCCTGGTAATATTGATGATGGTATGACTAAAACTGGTGCTCCAGTGGTCCAGCCACTGCCTCTGTCAAAGAGGAAGCACTTGGCAAACTATTTGGGACGTGCACAAGGAAAAATTGGTCGTCTTCAGCTGATACAGCTTGCGAAACAATTTCCAGACAAGGTACGCCATCTTCCATGCTTGGTAATTCTTGCCAAACTCATCTGAACAGCGGGCTGGTATTGAGTATTGTGTCTCATTCAATATGGAATTTTATTGATTTGCAAAATTTACTTACATTTAGTAAATGATGTGCTAACACCATGTGGTGGGAGAAATGCCAACTGCCATTTACATAGACACATAAGTACATAAATTGTTAATGTTCATCAGGTGCCACAATGTGATTGGATTTCTGCATGTTGTCTTTTGAGCAATCTCTAACTAAATTCTTTTTTTGTGGGAAAATTATCTGTTGGTTCCACTTAAATGCACTCAGAACACCTGGTGAACTTTTGTCTCTCACCTCTGTTTGTACTGCCATTTTGTTGTGAAACGTGCTACTTCAGGCTACATTAAGTCTTCATGGTCATACTATTATGCAGCATGTATGATGTGTTGATGGAATGAACAGTTGGAATGTCCAGATTTGAAATTCAGTGGATCCACCAAACTGGGGAGGAAAGAATATTTTGAACACTTGCGCAATGCAAAGTTCTGCCTTGCTCCACGAGGGGAGTCATCTTGGACCCTTCGCTTTTATGAGTCTTATTTTGTGGTCTGTTTCTCTCTCCCTCTGTGTTTATGGATCTGTGGACTTTGCTTCCCCACCCCCCACCCCAAAAAAAAAAAAAGAAATGAAAATAGTGATATTTTACTTAACAGGAATGTGTTCCAGTTATACTATCCGATCAAGTGGAACTGCCTTTCCAGAATGTCATTGATTACAGTCAGATATCAATAAAATGGCCTTCCAGCCGAATAGGTTCGGAGCTATTGCAGTACTTGGAATCGATACCAGGTCAACAACACTATCTGTCATTTGCCTCTCTATTTACGTATCATTTCGTTTCAGCTATGTAACTTGTAACCCGTTTTTCAGATGAAGATGTAGAAGCAATAATAGCTCGAGGAAGACAAGTAAGGTGCTTATGGGTGTATGCTTCAGATTCGGCTCCCTGCTCAGCAATGCGCGGAATAATGTGGGAACTGCAGAGAAAAGTGAGGCAATTTCATCAGTCAGCTGAAACGTTCTGGTTGCACAATGGATCCATTGTAAATAGGAACTTGGTTGAATTTTCCAATTGGGATCTCCCCGTCCCTTTGCCGTGATTAGCCGGGAGATACCTTGCTCTTACATTTTCTATATTCTGCAGCATTCAAAACTTTTTGTTGTTTTTACTAGTTAAATGAATTGTTCGTAATGTATAATCTGCCCTCTGATTACTTCTTTTTCCTTAAAAAAATGTTTGAGTAGATTTCTGGCCCCTTCAACTTTTGTTTGGTATTGAATTAATTACAATAACGTTCACAATTATTTGACTGATGCGACAAAGGTTGTAATTATCATATAAAAAATTACTTGTACTAAGGAATTTTTTTGAAAGAGGTAAGAAAATCAAATACATGTAATTTTCTCAAATTTTATTTAATATTTATAAATATGATTTGTAAATTGTAAATATAAATTATTAAATTCAATTGGTAAACTTATTTTCTAAATATGAATGTTTAATTTGTAGATATTGATTTTTGTACTTCTTTTATGTGATAATTTTATCAGGGATCTGTGAATTATTTTTCTTTTAAAAAAAGTGAGCTGCAAAAATTTCGTATTTTTATATTAATAAAAACTTGGGTTGATTTATTTTCATGCCTTTGTCGCCGTCGTGGACTCGTGGTCGTGTTTTGTTTCCCCAACTTTCGTGGCCCTGTTAAATGTGGTGCTAAAAAATCAAAGGGCAAAGCCACGTGTCATCAAGCGGAACTTGTCAGCAGAAAAAGCGAACAAGGAATCGAGCTTCCCAGGCACAAGAGGAGCGTGTCCACAAAATTTCTAGCCTCGGGGATCTTGGCTTCTACATCATTCTCCCTCTCTGCTGATAATTATGCTGGTCCTACTGCATCCTTAATCTCTACTCATCCAACTCATCGCGAACATGGCAACAGTTATGTTCATAAACTGCAGTTTTTCTTGGAGCAATTCAAAGCATATGCTAACCCCTCCTCCTTCACATTCAATGTGTTGCTCTTCATCACAAAATGAAGCGCTGAGAACTAGAGCTGCCTCGGGTTCGAAAGGAGCTGACTTCGTTAACGGAGAAAGCGAGAAGCGTTCAACTTTACCGTTGAACAGAAGAACAATTTTGGCTTCTGCGGTTTCCGTACTGGGTTTCCCGAGAGACAGCTTAGCGGCGGTGAAACAAGGTCCGCTAGCAGGAAGGATCCCTGGTCTATCGGAACCTGATGAACAAGGTTTTTACCTTTTTCCTTTTCCTTGACTGTATAGTCCCTTGTTATTGAGTATTGACACAAGACAGAAGTTGGAATTAGTGTTTATTTGAAATTGAAGGGGTACAACGTAGCCAGTATATCAATTCTTTTCTGCATTTCATGCTTAATAAAGAAACGGATCTTTTTTTTTTATTGACCAAATAGAGAAATGAATCTATAACATCACGAGAGAGAGAGAAAACAAAAAATTAATCCAAATTAACGGAACCCATGATGGAAGGAAGTGCTTGAACGATTAAAGCTTTGACTTTGGCCTTGTAGGCAATGTTGTTCCAAATTTCTTGATCCAAGATGTGTTTTTCATATGTTTTACGGTTCCAGCGTCAGTTGCCTTGCATTATTATTATTGCTTTTAAGTGAAAGTGACATACTGTAGGCAAGTATTTGATCAGACAGGTTGGAGGACATATCGTAGGCCAGATGAAAAGTCTGGAGGACATGGAGTTGGATGGAGTCCTATTATCCCTTACACGTTCTCAGTGCCTCAAGATTGGGAAGAGGTGATCATTAATAATCGCTGGCATTTAGTGTTGGAAATGTGCACTGTAATTCTATCATGTCTCAAATGATCCTTAGCCTTTAAAAATCCAAGTTGGATGCCCTGAAGTATTTCATGGGTTACAGTAGGGAGACAAGAAGAAAATAGTAGATTCCACTTATATGGATTTATATGCGGAAAAGTAGGATGCACCATTATGTCTCTGTCTCTCTCGACTTTAATATAATACTTCAAAAGGGTCTTGGAGCATAAAAACCTAAGAGAGCTTGAGTATTTGCAATCAGGTTTTTTTATAAAGTTCTGACATACGGAACAACTTTTAGTGAAGGAGTCAACAACGAGAATGCGGGATGCTAACTTGTATAAAATGTTCACATGTCATGTTTTTACTTTTTTTTAAAAAAAATACTTATTATCAGCTTGGAAACTAAACTGAATCATCTTTCTCTTCTGCTTGCTTAGTTCTGACAGCTTAATAAGCATTATCTGCTGGACAGGTACCAGTATCAATAGCAGATCTTGGTGGCACAGAGATAGATTTGAGATTTGCAAGCTCAAGGGAAGGACGCTTGTTTGTCATTGTTGCTCCTGTTCTGAGATTCGCTGATGGTGCGTTTGTCTTATTTTTTTTCTATAATCCAATTTAGTATTCTGGAGACAAAAGAAAAGAAATTGATGAAAAGATTAATATTTTCAGAATCTAATCTCTATACCATATCATAACAGATCTTGGTGAAGATGCTAAAATAGAAAACATAGGACCTCCAGAAATAGTGATCAATGCGTTTGGTCCAGAAGTGATTGGGGAGAATGTGGAAGGGAAAGTTCTTAGTTACAATGTCGCGGAACATGAAGGAAGAACATACTACCAATTTGAACTAGAGCCTCCTCATGTACTTATTACAGCTACTGCGGCCGGCAACCGCCTGTACTTGTTCAGTGTGACTGGCAGTGGTATTAAACTTTACCTGCTATTAACTAATTCTGCAACATGATATCTGGACAGCCTTAAAAATAGGAAGAAAATCGAATCTGATGTTGCCTTGTTTTCAGGTCTCCAGTGGAAAAGGCATTACGATGATCTGAAGAAAATATCAAGTTCTTTTCGTGTTGTTTGATTGGGATCTTTTGTGAATTGAGAGATCACACACAAGAAAGGTCTACTGTATCTGTAGTATAGCGAAAAAAAATTTTGTTTGACTCCTTCATCTGATTGGTGCAGAGATAATGAATTTAGAATCGTAGTCGTGTGTATCTATACAACAGTATAGCAAAAAAAAAAAAAAAAAAAGATTGGTTGCTCTCTTATTTCTTCTATTTTAGGTGGGAGGCATGTAAAGAATTTGCAAAATGGAGTCTTTTTGGGCTTGATCGTGTAAAATTTACAGTGATGTAGAAATGATCTTTAGACACCAGATTTGTGGTTTTAAAAAGCCCGGTTTATCTCGCCCATACAACAACACCGTAACCAGTAGTAGTGTTCACAGATAAATCATTTGCCAGTTCTGGGAAGGTTAATGTCACTTTCGTGCTTAGTGCAAGTTACTAACCTGCAGGATATTATTAGTGTCAAGTAGCCGTTCATGTAGGGCTTGGCACTATTTTGACTTTAGTCTCTTCCTTTGTCCTTTTCAGTCTTAATTCTGATAGTGATCGTTAATATAACAGTAGTCGACTTTATCATCATTCATCAGCACTGCAACTTTAATGCATGGTCACAGATGCGAGTTATATTATGAATACGAAGTTGCCAATTACAAAATATCCTTCTCAATTTTTTTCCAATTCAAGCGTATTGCATTTCAACGTCCTGATCTTATTCATACATGCTACCCGGTTATAAATATAATATCTTATTCATGCATGACACTTATTTTATACAGCCGTTAGGGGAGGGGCAAGTATTTTAGCAAGTTATACAGATCATTCACACTTGACAGTACGAAATGCAGGTTGCTAATGGAGAATAAAGCTATGTGGGGGTGTTCTGAGAGGATGGAAAATGAATGGATTAGAATGGAATAGTACCGTCATATAGGGCTAATTCTGGGGCAATAATTCTCAATTCGTTCGCAACCTCTATCTGGCACTGATACGTTTCCACCAAACAGGCGCTTAACTAATAGTTAGTACCGTAAACGAGAAGAGGGCACCAACATACCTACCTGAAAGTGAATAACTTTTTACCTGAAGTGTAGCGTCATGTAGTGTGGAGGCTGATGTTGCTTGCGGTAGTGTTTATGGTAAGGTCAATTGCTTTTTCTTCCACCACGGTGGCTTTAAAATCTAAATGCTGTGACTAAAGGTGGATGGTTATTTCTGGTGCTTGAGATGATGGTTCAGGTGGAATCTCCTGGCATCTTGGTCCAACATTTAGCCATTTAAATTAAGAAATATTTATTTAGCTGAAAGTCAAACATTTAGCCGTTGCGATATACTCCCGTGTCGGGGATTGACTACCATTTAAATTGAACAACACAGGAACGTTTGGAAGGGTCAAAGCTAGATTTAATTTCCTAAGTAGCCATAATCTATGCTTCTGCAGATTTTCCTTTGAAGAGTTCTCATCAAAAGAACGCTTGTTTGGCCAGCTGGGAAGGATTATTTTTATAAAGCCAAGAAAATAAGGTACAAGCAGACACAAGTTGCGTGGGTTGGTACAGTACATCAACTTGATGTCCATCTTTTGTTAATTGATCAGTAGAATTTTAGGTATAGATGAAGGGATGGACCCTCCTCCCGGAGGGGATAGAACAGAATGATGCGAGCCCCTTTGAACAGGAGCCCATTATGACGTCACTGTTCATTTATTTGTTTAGATAAAGTTCTGGTTTCCACTATCAAGTGTGGCCACACAATACAAATAAAAAGTGGATACCATGCTTTTCTTTCCACTGATTATGAATCATACTGTTTCCCTTGCACCTGAACTAAGCTTTCTGATCTGAGTACATGCATCCGTATAAAGACCTAACGCTAGCATAATTACGAGTATAAATTAAATTAAATACAGTAGAAAGGCTGTGCAAAATTACATGGATCTTACAGGTTGTTGCCTTTTTTGTTTTCCCAGTTGAAAGCAATTGCAAATGTAGACAAAAGTGAATGGTTATCAGACAAAGTTGAAAAAAAACAGGGCCTGTCAAATTCCTAGAGGGGAGGGGCCAAAGAACCTAACTCAGATTCATGGAGAGGTCAATGAGCCTAACTCAATAATTGGAACTGCTCGCGCCATTAAAGTATTGCACCTTTTTTTCCCTGCAGGTAAATATTGGCTAATTCACTCTGATGCCACCCAATGTTTGCTTATCACTTTCGCCAATCTTCAAGTAATAATAAGAGACGTTTTTAAATCAAGCAAACACGGAAGATCCGAAAAGATAGCAAGAGTTGATTGTATGAATTAGTTAAGATGCGTGTGTAACTCAAAACTCAATCACGCGTTGGTGTATTTCGATTACCTTTTTGGAGGAAAAGTGATAAAAAATTCTCAATTGTCATAAGAGATAACGGTGTTGAAGTAACTCCATTTTTATTATCTCAAGGTAAAATTGCACCTCGGGGCGCTGATGCAGCTTCACCGACTTTAACAGCCAAAATAAATACTGAAATACTATTCCATGAAATGAAGTTGACTGGAGCGGTATCTTCTTTTAACTTGTAAAATTCAAATACTCCACAGAGAGAGACAAAAGGTTGAAATGAACTTAGTGGGCATGGAAGCCAATTCATGAATAACAAGATTCGAAATGTGTGTATTTAAGAATTGATATGAAGCCATCCATCATCGTGTGAATAATATATCTCCCCCACTCAACTTGCGTAGGACAGCGCCGTTCAGTATTCCGTAGAAATCCTCCAAGCCCATCATCGATCACCGCGAGCGTCACTAAAAAATTCCCCTTCGCGCGTCGCGCCCATGAATCAATGCTATTTCTTTATCATTTTTATTCCAAAAATCAGAATCGTGTCCCAGGCTGTTATTCCCACCATACTTGACATCCACTTTTATTGAATCCATTGAGTCCTGCCTAACCTTCGAACTTGTGCATTTTTTTTCCTCGTTCAATCTTAATCCATCTCCCTCGCACACA
>QFDD01001085.1:0-26755 GCA_006871305.1 Vachellia collinsii
TATGACTTATGAGATCCTAGTTTAATCAAGTTAGGTAATGCATACACACGCTTGAAGAAAGTCAGACAAACAGTACCTGCCTTGGAATGAGGAAAATGTTCATAAGATTGGAGTGAATGGTGTGTGATGGATTAAACTTTTTATAGTTTCATAATATTATATATATATTTATAATATTTGTGTGTGAGTGAAAGAGGCAGCTTTCTCAATTCCAATGATGCAAAACAATTTCTTTATTAATTAAACCAAACACGAGAGAGCTTAGGCTTTAGGCTTTTTTATCAAAGTTCATTAGATGCCAATTTTTCAAGAATCCGAGGTTGTGCCCATACATGCATGTTGTTTTCTCATTAAAGATGCAAATTACTAAACCAACTTGTTTATATTCATTTTTTTTAATTAGTCAAACCATGGTTATAATATAGAGCTTTTCTTGAACGACAACTTTTAGTTATATATTAGTCTTCAATTTTTTACGTACTATAAAAAATTTACTGTTGCGTTTGCTTTAAACGTAGGTAATTTAATTAGGAGAATGTTTTGCTATTTCACGACTTTTTATATTTATAATATTATTTATTTTTTAACATGCAATGTTAAACTTATTTATTAAATGTACAGAATAACGATTAACTTAAAAGTTCCCCATGGAGTTTATGATTCACGGAGAAGTGATAATGGGCAGCGCGTCTTTGCCGAGTCAATAATAATTATCAATCAATTAAGGGCAGGTAATCCCCTTTTCAACCCTAATCATTGTTTGCAAATCTTGCTTACTTCTTTTTATATTATGAATATATATTGATTAAATAAATAATTAATAGGGGAAGAATTGTGAAATCGACTCAGTTTTATTTACAAATGAACTTACATATTTCTAGAAATTTTGATCATATATAAAATGTGCGAAAACAGTTTTGCTTTTGGATTTATACTGAATATTAATTATTACGTTCTCGAAATGATTTAATATATATATATAAGGCCTTATAAAGTTAACTTTAATGAGGTTGAAAATCTGAAGGGTTTGAATAATGAGTAGTATTAATTAGCAGTATATGAACTGACAAGCCGCCATGTGTTTTGCAAGTTGTAAGACAAAACAAAAGTGTTTTGAATGAAATTAAAATAGTTACTATGTGGCTACGAATGTGGCATAAACAAGGGAATCAAGAGGAGAATCCTAGGTACTGCACTTCACTTGCTTTAATTTAACTTGGCCTCATTAATATTTACATGTGACATCATTTTTTAATTTCCATTTTGTTTTTTATATAGCCACCCAACACAAAGTGTTTGAAGAAAAATTGCTAAATAATCCCTCGTTCGTAAAATTTAGTATTCTAACGGCCTGTTTGGTTCAATTACATGAAACATGATTACATGTAATCCTAATACATTTTATTGATTACATTGTTTGGTTGGTATAATGATACAACTGAATGTAATCCTGATTACAATATATTACTTCAAATCAAATAATATCCATTACATAGCTTTGACTATGTAATCTATATTATAGCTAGTGTGAATTAATATATAGGTGCTTGTATATTTCATAAATCAGTATTTAGACAATTATATTATTTATTTTTAGTTTTAATATAATTAAAAAGTTTATCTCACATTTTTTTATTTTTAATAGATAAAATTTGAATTTCATTTTACAATTTCTTAATAATATATCAAATAAATTGTATGTAATCATCATTTCATTATATTACATTCCCATGAATTATGTGAACCAAACATGGTATAAGGTAACTTAAAAGATCCATGTATGCATGTGCATTACTTACCTTCTCTCCTTTAACAATGGTAGGTTATCTTGAACTAACTGTATACAAAATAGAAGATATTTACACATCATTTAAGATATGTTGGACCCACCTACTATAGGAATGGAAATAGGTTAGACAACTTGTCACTTATCTTAAACTTGTTTTAAGGATTGGTGTATGTGCAATACTTATCTTATCTTCTCTTCTTTATTATTTTATTTTGAATAATTTATATTAATTTATATAATTTTGGCTTGTTTCAATTTGGCATGTTCTTGGCTCATGGTTTGACAGGTTTGTTATCATGCTTTTTAGAATACAAGCTTATTAATAAGCTTCAGGCCAAGCCATATATATGGAAAAAAAAAAGGCTTATAATAGACACAGGCCAAGCTCTTACAAAATAGGCAAAACTTGTTAATGGTGAAGTCTAACATGTTTCCATCCTACCTGATAAGATCATCATTTAAGTTCTGTTGATACATGCGCTACCGGTGGAGGTTGAGTTTAACAGAAGGGGTTGGTCTTTTACAATGTGATGAATTAAGTTTTGAAGTCCCATGGGAGAGGTACTTATATTTAATGCCTGACAACCCTTTGAATATAATTACATCTAATAGAATGATACTTGTGTTTAGACAAAAAAAAAAAAAAAAACAAACATAATACATGCACTTCGTGAAAAGTTATGTTATACCCACGGACCTAGAAACCTCTCAACAATAAATTTTATATTAAGAGTTTTAACAGCAATTTTCTTGATATTCAGTCACTGCCGTACTCAATGGCAGAAAAGATATTGAACATGTTTACTCAATAGCTTGGTATATGAAAAAATTATTTTTTCAATGCGATTTATGATTTATAAGATAAATATATGAATGAAATTTTATCTCAGTTTGAGTGAATTTGCTTTCCAAATGCCATAACAAACAGATCCTATATAATATATACACACACACAGATACAGCTAATGCTTGATTAAGTAGTTAAGTGGAAGGTATTTGATATTTTTATTTTTTTTAATATGCATGTAAAAGTTCGTGTAATTTGGGTTCGTCGTGCTTACAAACATTAAACCACCACATGCTTCGTGATTAAAAAAGTACTAATCTCCAAATTTGATCCCTTTTAAGTTTTGAGCGTGCAAATCCAGCCAAGAGAAAAAAGTACATGTGAAAAAAAATTAATTTAAAGAATTTTGACGTAATAAATATAAACAACTTCATCTGACTATTCTCCTTAAAAATTAGTTGGGGTGCATGTAAAGATGGGTATATATATATATAGACACAAGAAAGAAGTGTTTGATATTATACCAACACATGCATTTTATTTTATAGACCGAAGGCTTCATCTAGATCTTGAGAGCTTAGCTTTAATTTACTCTGTCGATTGAACTTTTTCATATCACTCTTTTAAAAAAGAAATGCCACAACAATCTCTCTGGATGTATTTTCTTGATGTGATAATGTGAGTATTAATAAATTCATTAAGTAAGTTACTTATAATAAGTGCACGTTTATTTTCTTGATGCATTTTTTATCATGCACATCATAATTATCCCTTGATGAATTTTTTTTTTTATATGCAATCAATAAGGATAATATGAGAGATAAAGTGGATTTGAGTATTATATTTAATATCAAAATAATCTATTTGTCATTGTCTAGCTCCTGATGGGAAGGGAATGAGTTTTTTTCCTAATTACATGTATCCTCTTTTTTAAGATAATGTTAGATACCAAAAAAAAAAAAAAAGTTATAGTATTATATGTTGGTTGAGGGCAGGTCCGTAGGCCCAGCTCGGTTGTTGGGCTGATATGTTTGGGCTAAATAAATGAAAAGCCGAGCCCAGAAGAGAAAGATTACAAGACTCAGTCTAGTTATGGGCCTTCACTTCCATTCCATTTCCAATTTCCATCTCACCCTCCCGAAGCTGATTGGCCGCCTCTCCTCTGCATTTGAGGCGCCAAAAACAGACGATTCTCCCTTATCCAGTCTTCGTTCTCGCTTATTCCCTCTATTTTATCTCTCAATCACTCTTTCTACTCCTTCATTCTCCCTGACCTTCAATTTTGCACAGTGGCTAGGCTCCGCTCCGTAGTTGTTCACATTGGAGACTGAACCTGAGAGGATCGAATTTCGGATAGTTAGGTAAAATGATACTTAGGTTTAATTAACTTTATGCTGTGTTTATTAAAATCTTTACTACTCCCTCTTGACGCCTTAGCTGGTTCTTCTGTCTTGTTTTTTTCTCTCTCTCCCGTCCTTAGGAATTTTGATGGTGAGAATGGGATTTCTGGATTGTTTTTAACTTTTTTTCTTTTCTGGTTTTGACGAAGGATTTCAAATTTCATTCATACTGCACTATGAGATATTTATTTGTCTCGGAATGAACTTTTCTCAGTCTCTATTGTAGTCATTTGTCAATACTCAATAGACTTCGAATTTTGAAGGTTTTTTGGAATATGACGATCTAAAACTGGTAGAAGAAGGATTGCTACATAATTGTTTAAGAAAATGGTCCGAATTCTGTAGAAGCATTGTTTCATGGAACACTTAATTTGCGTTTGGGCCCCGCCTGGCGGGTGTGGGGCAGCATCTGGACAACACTATGGTTGTGGAAAGCAAGGAACTATTTGATGATGTCCAGTAACGCGGTTTTATTGAACTCTATGTGGCTAAGTTTGTTGCACCTGTGACCTGATTTCTTCCTGGTCGTTGTTTGGAATAAAAAAAAAATTCATTGTCTAATTTCGTTTCTTGGCTTACAAGGTTGTATGAATTTTCTAAGCTCCGTAAGGGGTAGGTAGGGGACTCTTTGGCTGGATCCTTGGTAATGTGATATTTGGAATGCAAACATTGTAGCTCATGCCCAAGCCTTCAAAATTGACGAAGTTTTTAGGCGGTTCATGTAAATTTATATTATTGATTTAAATTATTTGGAGAAATTGCACCTACGCAACTTATTCTCTGCCTCCGATTACAAATTTATATTTACTAATATGAAGAATCTAAGGGAATTTCAGTAATACTAAGAATTCATAATTTCCAAACTTAGATAATGTGGCCTTAGTGTAATGGGACAAATAGATTGAAGGGCCTATTGCAATCTTTCACAGACCAGGGGGAACATGTCAATTGGAGTTAAAGAATTAAGTGCAATCTTCCCAAATTATAAATGGGCATGTTTAAGCTGGTAAACTTGATGAGGCACATGAATTTTCTTATCGGATTCCTTACAAAGACATACCAACGCAAACACGGTTGCAGCCATAGCCCATGTGGAAGAATGGACCTAAGCTTACCTTTGCTGCCTCAATTGCCTAGCTGAGGTGGTTTAGGGAAAGACTTGGAAATGGTGAGGGTGTGAACGTCAAGGCAAAAGATGGAGTTTGATATTTATTGCTTGGGGATCCTTGTGTACATGGAAACCTGGATTTTGGTATTTTTGCTGTTTAGAGCCTTTAAACATTGAACTTCTTAATGCTGCTAGGGAGGACAAGTAGAACATATCTGGCATTAACTCCCCAATTTTCAATATTTTATGATTGTAAATTCTCAGAATTTGTTACAGATCCCTGCTTGTCCATTGTAATTGAATCAATTAACTTTATGAGTCTGGTCAGTTTTTGGAAGTCGTGCTCAAGAAGTGCACTTTCCTCGAGTCTTTGGAAATTCTGTTAGCTTTACCACTTAGAACAGGAAGATGAAAGTAGCTTCAATTGGTTGTTCTTTCATTAGTTCATACTTTTGTTGGACAGGTAAAACAGGCCTTATCCCACTATTTTTTTTTTCTTTGGGTGGGTGGGGGGGTGTTATCGTTCATGTTTGAATAATTTATTCCAAATGGTGGAGTTGGAGGATTGTACATCAATAACCGTAATGTAAAGACAAGAAGGAAGATCAGGAATGACGTTTCATTTACAAAGAAATTGATGGACAAGATGAGCCATAAATTCCTTGTGGTGGTGCATTTATTGTAGTTGATTGTTATGTCTTTTAGATATAATTTGTGACATTATTTTTGTTACGAATATTTTGGGGCTGTTTTGAGATGTAATATTTTACTTGTCAACTTTTTTAGGTTGGCTAGGTTTCTCAACCGTACTGATTCATAATAGAAGAAAGTCAAATGGCACTTTCAATGAACTCGATTGCAGTAGGCCTTAGATTTGGCTCATTTCCTAACACCGAAGTTACTGTCTCCAGAAGGTTTACAGCAAGATCTTCCACAGGGCTTCGGATTAGGGCGGTTCAAGAGAATGGTGGATCACGGAGACTTGTGGACATCATTAGAATTGTTCCTGAACTCTCCAGAAATTACTTCAGAAGTCCTTCTCGGAGGGCACTGTTTGGTGGAATCTCCTTGTTGGGTGGATTTTATGTTGCACAAACAATTTCTTTATCCTTTGGAGCTCTTGGCGTAAATGATGTGATTGCTGCTGTAGTATGTGTTCTCCTGACAGAGTATGTGACTAAGTTCTATTACAGCCGGCCCAAGGTTACCTTCCCGATTGCTCTTCTCAACAACTTTAAAATGGGTTTCACTTATGGACTCTTCATTGATGCCTTTAAACTCGCCAGTTGACCATAGATAAATTGAAGTTCCCCAGAGTCCTCGTCCTTGCGACTCTTCAAATATGATCTCGTGTACCCACCAACCTTGTTCAACCAAGAACGCTATCTCAAAACTTGAGTCTTACAATGGAAGTCTGAGAATTCTATTTTAAGGCTCCTATGAACCTTGGGTTCGATGGACGTGTTTGGAATCACATTTGAGTAAGGCCAGAATCATGTTTTGGCATACGCAACTCAAAGGTTACTTCTGATCCATTCCAGCGTGGATCTATACATGTCTCAAAGATGTTGGATGGGATCTGTGCTTACCTTGCATCCTCTTGCAATCTACCCATCTATTCCACTAATCCCTTGAAACCTCTCTATCTACTTCAGTAGTAACAAATAATTAGATATTGTAGACAATTTATCTCTGTGAAACAATAAGAACGTATCAATCTTGAAGAAAAGCATACATAAAGGCCTTCTGGTTATTGCGTATGTAAGAGTAGTAGGCGTTAACCCTGATGAAGACATGCGTACAAATACAATGCATAATGCAGGTGATGGCTGAAGTGACAATAGCAGCAACTTCAGCTGTGGACTTTTTCAAGAGTTGATATATGATCATTTTGGATTAGCGTTAAAGATATTTTTCCAATCTGATTTACAGTGTATAAGGTAAGTATGTGAGAAGAATTATTTCAACTTATCTGAACGTGATATTAATGCAAGGCAATAGCATTAAATTTGGAGGGAAGTTTCACTGCAGCTATGTAGTATCTGGTATTTGTCTCGCCTCTCTTGTCCCCCACTGATTTCTGTTTTTTTTTTTTTTTTAAAAAGATTATATCTTTTCTCCCACTGATTTGTTTTTGACTGATTCTCTGTCACTATATTTATATTTGACTGATTTTTTCCCACTAATGAATTTGACTTCCACGGTTGATGGTGGGAAGGAATTGAGATAGACACAATAATTAATTACTTTATTTTGTTTTCTCTACTTCCAGGATCATCACGGCACATACGACATGACAAGATCCAAATTAGAGGTGGTGCGTGCAATAAAATCATCAATATCATCAATCAACGTCATTAATATAAAATATAATTTTTATTCAACATCACATCATTCATGAATTATGATTTTTCTTAAACTCAACATATTTGTTAACCTCATTCCTTTTACATATTTATTAAACTCTGAAACTCATTTTCTTTTAATTTTTTTTCTGTACATTTTAGCTGTATTTTATCTATTACATGCATCGCAAGAAGATGATATTTACCTGGCAAACAAAAAAGATGATATTTAGTAATACTATATTAAAACTTAAATCACATAGTGATGTTATATTATTGTATTTATTTTCATAAAATGTTTGAATCCCGCGGGATTGGGCTAGTTGATTCAAAGTTCATTCGAGTATAGAGCACTTTATCCTTTGAAAATATGTAACCTTTGAAAGAAATCAATATTGATATATAATATAAAAAATATAGTAATCCATCTTGTTTACAAATTGTGAATAATAAGATATGCTCTGGTTATATTTTGAATGCTAAAGTGATAATAAAAAGGACAAATTACATCTATTTACTTGTGTTCACGAGTTCTAATTTTTTTGATGTGATATTGTCGTATGCGATTTTTTATAATTAATGATGGTTCAAAAGATTTTATGGAAGAATTGAACTTAATGAATATAAATAAATGAATCTAATTTTATTCAATAAAAACATAGAGTATTAATTTGGTAACATTATTTTTGAAAAAGGGTTGAAATATTTCAAGGTTAAGCCAAAAGATACTTGTGTTGTGGGGTTGTATCTATTTTATAGTTATTTCTTAATTTCAATTCCAGGACATTAATGAAAGAAAAAGAAAAACATGCTGAGAAAGAAGCATGTCACACCTCAAAATGGTGTTGGGTTCTACTTCTACCTAATTATCTATCTCTCTATCCTATGGGAGACATATAAACATGCGCCTAGATCAAGTGCGAAGGTGATGCCAAAGAGCGTACACATGTCCTCTCCTTGTTCCCTTCACGTGGGGTCCACCTCTTGCATTTTGGTACGATGTTCGGTTCCACTATAGTACATTAGTACGGCACTACAGCGCAACATTTGTCCAACTTTCCTTTCCTCTTTTTTTCTTTCTTTCAGTTTTTAAATGAAGTTCAAGTTTTGGGTATTCTTTTACTAATATAATTCTCTTTGCGGCAGTGTTAACATTACATGGGAATAACTTCTTCTTTTTTTTAAGAGTTGGAATGTTTGGTACAGTATATTATAAAAGATTAGTTTCTTTCATAAAACATGTTGTGTTTTTCTATTAACTACATGTATTCTTTTATTATATATAATTTTGTTTGAAGCACTGTTAAACATTAAATATGAGTAAATCTTTTAAAAGAAACTTAAATCTTGATTTCCTATGTTGAAAAATTATTCCATTCCGTTAGATCTAATAACAGTTAGTTGTTGTATTTATCTATAAAAAAAATTAAAAAACATGAAACAATGGATAGCAAAGCCTGAACATACTGGACTGCTAGTAATAATTGAGCTCGGACTACAAGCATTGAAAAAAGATTAATAACACGTGAAAGAAAATACTTTGAGCATGGCCTACTGTAAACCTATAAAGGTGGATTTGGATGAAAGAATATAAAAGAGAATGGAAACAAAGATAAAAGAAATTTTTTTTTTCATGGGATATTTGATATGCATTAAAATAAAAGTTAATTTAATAAAAAACTTTATATTTGATTGGGTTAAACTGTTGGTAAGGTAGGTAAGAAAAATGTTAAAATTACCATATTACTATTTAAAACAAAATATGTAAAATTATATTTTAAAACATTATATATTGAAAGAGGATGTTATTTGCCTTTACTTTACTGTGTGCTTGGATTAGTGACTTTGACTATAATCAAGTGGTGAATACTTCATGAGTAAGAGAACATTTTGAAATAACCAGTTTTGTAATCACAAGGTTTCAGAGATTTGACTATTCATGGGTACGTAATGATCATAAGACAATTTTTAAACATTGGGGTTTGGAGCTTTCGTTCACTCTATTTACAAACCCTTTGATCAGAAAGATGGATATAAATAACTTTTTTTTAACCATGAGCTACACATGATATGTATCTAATCAAAGTCATAAGTGTAGATAATTTTATATCTTTAATCACATGCATCTCAAATGTACCTCATGGTTACATAAAATTTAACAAATTTCCTCTTAACTATAATGCGCTCATCACCAGCATATAGTCAAAGTATGAAAAATTAATATTATTTTTGCCCCTGTTTATTGACCAAACTGAAAATTTGTGTTCAAAATAATGTTTGTTCCTCTCTAATTCATCTTTTTTCTCAAGGTTCATTGTCGTGGAGAAACTAGTTTTCCTTGGAGTATATGGGGAGGGATGGAAGGGAATGCTATCAGTTACCAATTGTTTACTTTCAAACCTCATAATTGTGATGGAGAAAATGGTTCGAAGACATGGCTAATTAAAACAGGAAGTACCAAAGATCAGAAATGGGTAAAATTGACTTCTACTTATGATTGAAAATTGATTAACAAAAATTTTCGCGGGAATCAATCTCTCAATCTTTAACGGAGAATCTCCTTCCATAAGAAAATTGGTTTTCACCTGTTCTGTCAACCAAATGTCCGACCGATTGGAAAATATACATTTTCCACTTCCATTGCAAGATTTTCCTTGAACGAAACGGAACCTAAGTGGAACAATGTTTGACCTTGCCCCGCAGCAAAGAAAAAAAACACAGCACTGAACATAAACACAATGAAGATGACATGGAGCATCATCGTATTGCCCATTGGGTTTTGAGTTCCATTGCCAGATAATGAAAGACACAATCAAGAAGCAGCACTTCTGACTGAAACAAACTTTGAGACGCTCACCTTAGACAAAACTAATTGAAAACAAAAATTCGGATCTTCACTGGTAAAGGATCTCACTACGGCAATGCAAATTTAAATATCAGGAAACGCATTTACTGAGAGGATTTTAGCTTTTAACGCTTCCTGATAAAGATTTGTGTCATCTCCAAATTAACCTACGTAAACTCCAATCATGACCTTTAGTGGATATTAGGAGAAAAAATTCCTACAAAAATAATTCATTATTTCTTGGAAATTTTCATTCATAATGTTAAATTTATCCCTATTTTCCTCCCATATTACCCTTGCTCAGAACATGCCCTGAAGTGCCGACAAAATACTTTAACTATTCATGTCAGGTATCCAGCAGTTGATTGTTTGAGACGATTTTTTAAACTTCAACCACCGTCCCCCACCCCTCCTTTCTTGAACCAAAATGCCAGAACGTGCATGAAACTGACTTGTGGGTCTAGCTAAAGAATATATCTAGCAATCTAGCTGACATAAAAGGGTTCTGCTATATTTTTCGATTAATGACGAATCTCACGTCTAAAGTTAAGAAAGGGATTATGATATAGAGACGGTTTGATTTCATGTTTTTAAAACAGTTTTTATTTTGAAAAATAAAAAATTCTGAAAAGACAAGAAAAAGTTAGAATTTATTCTGAAAAATGAAAAAAGAAATCATAACATCTTTTTAATATTTTGTAACACAATAATCATGCTGATAAAGAAAACTATTTTTTAACCCTCCACTTTATCACTCTACATATGGTTTTCAAAATAACAATTCAAAATATGGTGTAAAATTACGTTAAAAAATTACTTTGGACACTAGAACGACCTAAAAAAATATTTCAACGATTAAATTATATCATAAAATATTTTAAAATATTTGATCTACGTAAGAAAAAATCTTGAGAGTATTGGATAAAGTTTAACTCTAGAATGAAACAAGGCAATAATTTTTAGTTGTCAGGGTTGTTCTCATTTATTGTGCCTGCCAGTCTCTCTTCTGGGTCTGGCTGAAGCTCAACCAGAGTAGGACATGGAAGTTGGTGGGTGTTAAGATTTGGTTTCAGATTGTAGAATAACGAATGTTTGGTTTCAGATTGTTGGCAGTTGATTGAGTGAGATGCGATGGATTTCTGGCTCTAGTGGCCAACGGCGTAGTATGGTGGTCGTTGGGGGTGGCTCTTTGAGGATGCCGACATGGTGGTCGTCGGTGGTGGAAATAACACACCATGTGGATGTTTCTTTTCTTCCCAAAAAAAAAAATGGTGAGGATATTATGATAACATAATATTTCTTTAAAATTAAAACAGCACGTCCTAATGTTTGTTTGTGAAATTAGAGGTTGGGTTAAGTACCAAGGAGCTTCCATATTGCAACCATACAGGGCCTTTGGTGATAACATGATATTGACCTTGTTCGTGATAATATTGTAAAAACTCATTCACCAGGTTGAGATAAATTTTTTTTTTATATATTTACATCATCGATCATAAATCACATTAAAAAGTAATCTCTACTATCAATACGAACGGTCTAATTATAAATATACATGTATATAATAACAAATCTTATTCCATTCCTTGTGTCCAATGTATGAATTGGACAACAATATTTTGCCACGTGAATAATTAAATGTTTAAATACCTTTACAATGTGCTGAATTGATATTAAAATTATTGCTAGTATAAGTGTTCACATTTGGTGTTCAATGTTACCTTGAGTAGAATTATCTTAGTATGAAGATATTTTGGCTAGAAGTAGGAATACGGGCAGGCCCATTTAAGCCCACATACCCAAAAACCCCTCTTTTACATAGCTCAACCCTTGAATAGGCAGGATAAGGATTAACATATGGGTTTCAGGCCCGTTTAACTTAAAAAAAAAGAAGCATATTTTTATTCTTGAGATTCTAAATTTCTGGTTCCCCTTTTGTTCCATCGAAGCTACGTAAAGAGAATATCATTATTAGCTTGCCTCTTTATGGGTTGTTCTTATATGCTACATATTTTCTTTGACCCTGTAAAGTTGACCATTTTAAACTCATGATTCAATTCTTTTTGAGGGTTCAAAATTTCATGTCTCGCCTTCAACTTAAACAGGCTTAATAAAATCACTCCAATAGGATTAGCCTATTTTACCAACTCTAGTGTGGGCTTAATGACAAAACCAAAAAGGTCCACATTCAATAGCTTTATTGAATAAACAAAGAGTACATCTAACGGACGAAATAAGTTCCTCACAATATGATGGATGAACGTTTGAATTTCCGAAGGGATAAATGCTTAAATTTAGTGCATTAAAATACTTCAAACAAAATCGTCTTTAGCAAGAGAAAGAATACTTGCACTTAAAATACTTGCACTTGTTTAGTAAAAAAAAAATCACTAAACAAACTCTTTGGTTTTCTCCTACTTCTTTTCAGAAGGTTCAATATGATCCACACATCTAATAACCTTGTTTGTAATAATCAAACAACTTCAAATGATTTTGTACTAATCTCTCTCTGATAAAAATAACCATTACTCTCAGAAAAGTTTACTTATTTTGAAGGCCTTAACCTTAATGCTTCTATCCATCCAACAGAGACTAATCCAAAGTTCAGAAGTGGCCAACAGAAAAAGGCAAAAGCAACTATTACTCGTACAGTACATCCATTTTCACATTCTCATTATCTGTAACCTGCTTTATTCTCTTCTACTCAAACAAAAATTATATCTAGATTTTACGTACATATCAAGCATATTATTTTTATGACACAATTCTATTCTCATTCCGATTCCAATTCCATGAGTACCGAATAGGCCTTTAAGATTTCATGTACAAATGATATACTTCTCATGTCGTTATTAAACTGTTTTTATTGAAATGGATGAAATGTGCGTATTTTAAAGATAAAATCTATAAGTTGGCCGTAGAAGGATCCTGCTAAAATTATGGTAATTTCTTATTCTTTGATAAAAAGGACGAAATAAATGCCATAAATAGGAGAATCAAAATGAACATAAAAGGGCAGACAAGGATGATAACGAACAGCATGGTAAGGATGCTGCCACGTGGTGCAATTCTTAATTGAACCTGCTTCATTAAAAAAAGGAATAAATCCAAGATTCCCAATCCATTAAGGTATCATCAATTATCCTGTCTTGTTAATTATTATAATTATAAGATAACAAAGAAAAGAAAAGGTCCACCTCCTAGATGCCACCCCATTAGCATGTGACGTTAACACTTCTCACCACATATTTTATCTTCTATTACACTCAAGACAGGTTTTGAACAACTCCAATTAATTTATGCGGTACAGATTTTTATCTTTTGATTTTTAATTTCATGATATACTTACTATAAGGGATACGGCTATATTTTTAATTTCATGGTAATTTCGTATTTCATCTTTGACTTAATTTTTTTTTTTTTTTGGTCTGTTCTGTTCCACTCTTGGTCGCCGTACTGGATTTGGCTTTTTTTTGTTTTTTTTAACCAGCTGGGCCTAACTTTAGTTCTAGACTTCTGGTGGTGGGGAATTCATAATTATTCCGAGGAAACTTTTTTCAAAAAAAAAAAAATCAAAAGCGAAAAAAAAAAGGTGAAGACTCTTAATCAAAAAAAAAAAAGAAAAGAAAAGGTGAAGACTGGGTTTTGAGGTGCTAAAGGGACACGTGGCTGACGTTGCTGTCAAGGCTTCGCAGGTGTGGTCCCCACCAGAAGGCCACGCGTTTCCCGGTTTCCTGCTAGTCAAGTGCGTGTCACGTGGGCCAGAAATTTTGTTGCTTTCCTTTGGACTTTTCCTCCGTCAGTCATCACTCCACTGGCAACCTGACTTCACCGGTCGCTCGTTCCCCTCATAATGTGTTTCATGCACTTTTAGTGTGTTGCTTAAAAAAAAAAAGAAAAGAAAATTACTCCATTCATCTTTTTCTAGGTATGCTACGCTAATCTTAATTACAACTCAGGTGACACCATAGATAAAATTAAGGTAGTGAATATTAGGATTTAGGGGTGTTCACTTCTATCCCGTTCTAATTTTTAACACTTTGAGATGAAAAAGTGGGATGTGATAGAATTAATATCGAGATGAACTTTATCCCATCTCAACTTCTTATTGGGGAATATTTATTTTTATGCTGCAACTAATAATTTTTAAAGATATAAATAATATCTTTTTTATACAAACGTTAGTTGTATAAAGTTATTATGATATTGGTTATATTTTTATATAAAATATTTAAAATCCAAAACTTTAATATCTAATGTTTTTATTTTTTTTACCAGAATATCCAAAGATATAACTAATATCTACTGTTAAAATATGTTATCATGTTGTTTATATCTTTGATACAAGATATTAAAAATATCTAAGTAAATCATCGCAGTTTCCTCAGTTAAACGCAGCACTTGGCTCTTCATCGCATCTCCAGCTCTTGCCTCTCCTTCATTGCCTAATCTTTCACTTAGCTTAGCATGTATGATATTTTAATTGATTATTTTTTCTGTTGTTCTATATTCGAGAATGAGACCTCAAAGAGTCCATTCCCAGTCCGTCCCCCGACGACCTGCAACGACCTGCTCTCACTGCAAGATTAGCTCGAGTAGTCCACTAACAGCTGACAAGTTTGGGGGTTAGGACCAAATGTTTAATAGGCAATCCTCAGAAATTAAAAAAGTGAAGTTAAACGTACATGGAAAATGAGAAAGATGATACATTGCTATTTCAAGGAAAATTTTGTTCTTAGTAGATGGAACAAAACCAGGAATGAGATGAGTCATTTTCCAAGACATACTGGAACATGGAACCAGTCTAGTCTATTCCGTTTGGTCTTGGTCTTGTGAACACCTCTACCTTAGATGACTGAAAAATAAGATTTGCTCAATGTTACTTTAGCCGTACTAAACAAATGCCTTAGCTCGCCTCTATTTTTCTTTCGAGAGCTGCCATTATCGACTCGTATCCCGGCCCAGCCGGTTGCCCGCGCTGACACGCGCCACGTGTCCCGTCACAAACCCAATGGGCCCTCATCCGGATGACGTCCCTGCCCTGGAAATTTTAAATAGGAAAGGCACTTTAGGCCTGAGGGGGAGGGGACTTGGAAGCATTGTTTTTTTTTTTATTTTATTTTATTAATGATATTGGTACTTTCCTGTGCTTCATTTGGAACTGTGAGAGAAATCAGATTGACCCTTGAATGTCTATCATGTTCTGAAGCCCCAAAAGTTTAGGGTTTTTATTGTTTCAATCTGGTTTTCGCGGGTAAGTTCTTTGATTTGCTCAATTGTTTCTTCCTCAGTTCGGGATTTGATCTTGTGAGTGATTGATTACGGTGCGGGGCTTTTGAGGATTAGGGGTTTTGGGTTTGTGGGATGTTGGGAGAATTCTGGGCCTTCCTCGTGTTTTACTTGTTGAGGTTTTTTTCTTTTTAGTCAGAATCGATTAATTCTCTGACTGCATGGTTGTTCTCTGGGAATTCTGATGTGGAATCATGGAAATCAATTTGATTGTGCCATGTGGGAAATTCCATCACATGATGAAATTGGTTGTGAATGTGGGATGGGGAGAATTGGGTTCTCGAAGCTCCTTTTGGGATCGGTTAGACTTGTAAATTTGTCGAAATTCCATCAAATCAAATTATAGTTTAGTAGCTTCTGTTTGGTTTGGTTACCTGCCTCTATTTCCGGCAGCTTAATTTGCATGTTGGTATTTTTTTCCCTGGTTCCGTTTGTTTCGGAATAGGTTGACAGAAGAAATGTAGCAGTGCCTGCATTTTTATCTTCTGGTCGATATTAATTTCTGGGCGTTGTCTAAGAGTTGAAAGCTTTTCTCTTTCAACAGTTACTAGTACAGCAGATCAGGAGAAACAAGAAATGAAAACGGGTTTATTTCTGTAAAATTCGGCTGATCTTTGATACTTCATCTGTTCATATGATAACTTGGATTAGATAATTGTGTGGAAAGCGTTACCAGCAATTCACTGCACCTAATTACTCCAAAATTACTTACCTCTCTCATTAATTTATATGACCCATTTCCCATGCAATTAAAGAAGGGCGGAAAAACAGTAAAAATTTAACTGAATAACTAACTATTTCTCTTAGTATGCAAGTTAGGTAAAATTAGGTAAATATGTCTTATATTTGAAACGGGGGGTGGATAATATTTGAAGCCCCTGAGAAAGAGTCATGTAGCTACTCTAATTATATTGCTACTGATGGTTCTGTAGTGCACGAAGACATAAATCTCTTGTTGTAAAGGAACGTTTTCGGTGGCGTTATTGACTTTTAATTAACTTGCCATCATTTTAGCGCAGTATGATGATCTATTGTTCTAATTTCGTTTTGCAGGGTTCTTACAAGATGCAGTCCAAGTCTGAAACTGCAAACCAACTAAGGACTGATCAACATTCTTTTCCAGCGAACAATGTTTATTCTGAGCCTTGGTGGCGTGGTGTTGGGTACAGTCATATGAACCAAGCAATGGCTGGGACAAATGCATCGAATTCATCCTCACTGGAATGCCCTAATGCTGATTCTGAATCAAATGATGGTCAATCTTTGTCCAATAGTGGGTTGAATGAGGAAGACGATGATGCCGCTAAAGAATCACCAGCTGCTGCTCCCAATCAATCAGGTGCATATGCATTATTTTATATTATAAATAAATTTATGAATCGTAATATTTTCTTGATCCCGAGCATATAAGCTACCGGGAATACTGAAATTTCATATTGGTTTCTTGGCAGGAAATTACGTTCAAGAACACCAAGGGATGCAGCATGCTTCATCGTCTGCACAATCCATGCGAGATGAATGCTTTACACAGGCTCCACAGCTCGAACTTGTTGGTCATTCAATTGTGAGTTAAAAAAAGGAATTTAGTTTATGGTTTTATCGAATGGAATTAATTTATGGGGACTCATGTTTATCTTTCAAAGGAAATTTTTGAGCCGCCTGCTTTTGGAATGATGGGATTTTTAGTATCCTTCCTATTCTTTTGCTGCAGGCATGTGCTTCACATCCTTATCAGGATCCATATTTAGCGGGAATGATGGCGGCTTATGGTCCCCACCAGCTGGTATGTGTGATTATTCTTTGTTCATACATGAAAAAGATTACTTTGCACGAAGGTCATTACACTCTTACTGGTTGCTGTTTCAGATAAATCAATCTAATTAGAAATGTAGCTTTTGCATAATCCTTATGGAAGGCTCTTTTTATATGCCATATATGTCTAACTCCGCAATCTTTAGTTTCTTATCTAAAACAATGTTGATATTTTTATAAAGTTAAAACAATAACCATTTCTTTTACCATCAGGGATATCCTCCTTTTATGGGAATGCCACAAGCCAGAATGCCTTTACCCCTTGAGATGGCACAAGAACCTGTTTATGTAAATGCAAAACAATACCCGGCAATTCTTAGGCGTAGACAGGCTCGTGCGAAGGCAGAGCTTGAAAGGAAGCTAATAAAAGTTAGAAAGGTAAAAATGCTTATGCACACCTGAAGATGATTTGTTATGCTTATATGCTACTCTTTTCTCCTGTAGGCGGGTGCTGTTTGATTTTATCTGAATAGAACAATATTGCTCTTTTACATGTTCAATCTTCTGATTTTCAAGCTTAACTCTTTCCTTTTATTGTATATTCTACGATTATATGAGTTCTTTATCCTACTACGCTGTCCCTTTTTTCTGTACAACTTTTCTATTAAAAAATCTCCGTGGTTTTTGAAGAGTGTGTAGAAACTGGTTTGCTTTGAACCTTTTGAGAAAACTCTGGCTGCAATAACTTTTCTTATGACTTCCTAACCTTGCCATGGAAAGCGGCAAATCTACTTTGTCCTTTAAGGGGTTCTAGTTTGCATAGTGTGTGACACTTTCCCTAAAATACCTTGGAAGAGAGAGAGCATTAAATGAGGGAGATGGATGGATGTGTGTGTGTGTGTGTGTGTGTGTGTAGAGAGAGAGAGATTGTGAGATTAATGAGGGTAATTTAGGAAGAAAATGTTAAACTGAGGGAGACAGAAGATTGATGTCTTATAACTAAAATAAACCCTTCAACTTGTTCTTATATTTAGAACTAGAGGGAGTATTTTTATTGTAGTATTTAATTAAGTTTTTGGTTGTAGTAAGTGTACTACTATGCATATTGTTTTATTCATGCCAACCTGGAATCCTTCTCCGGGCTTTGCTAACGTCTGTCCTGCACAGCCATACCTTCATGAATCTCGGCATCAGCATGCAATGAGGAGGGCAAGGGGTACTGGAGGTCGCTTTGCGAAGAAAAATGATGCTACTGAGGCCTCAAACCACTCTGGCAAAGAAAAGGATGTGGGATCTGGCGGTCCAGTGGTTTCTTCACAATCAGTTAGTTCATCTGGTTCTGAACCTTTACCCTGTGAGTCTGCTGAAACCTGGAACTCTCCTAATGTGCAACAAGATGCCAGAGGATATAAACTTCCTGACCATTATGAAGCACGCAACTATGCAAACAATAGTGGCCCTTATAATAATCATAGTGGTCTGCAATCTTCCGCTTATCATTTGCATTCTGGGGAAAGAGTCGAGGAAGGGGACTGTTCAGGACAGCAAAGGGGGAGTATCTCTTCTGAACATACTTCGCAGAGGCGTCTTGCAATTCAGTAGAACCCCGTTACTAGGGGGATTAGATGCTGAGGTAGGGTTTGTATGCAAGTGAAAATAGCTAGGCAGTACCTTGGTTATCTGTTAACATCCTTGGCAAGTTATATGCCAAGCGGCAAATCATTCTTGGCTTTATTATTGTGCTTGTGATGTGGATGATATGATGTGGGGAGAAGAATGATGATTAGGTTGTGACTTCTTTTGAAGCCAATCAATCCTACGTTGTCTTCTCATTTTTGCTTTTTTGTACAGAGATAGTCGTTAGTGAACTCAAGCCGAGATGCATGGCCTGGTTAGAAGACATGGAAACTAAAAACTATTGATGTACCTCCTATGGTTTGATGATGGGCCTAATTTGTGTAATTCACCGGGTGGTTAATGCTACTTGACGCAATAGAATGATAGTATGAGTTCAGTCTGATTTATTATAACATGGGTCTTAGTTGTCCAACTCATCATATGCAGTTGATTATATTATTATCTCTATTTCTCTCCTAGTCCACACCTGTTTTTAAGTTCCTATTTTTCCTCCTCCGTTAGTAATATGCTTCGACCTGAAAGGCTGCCTGGAACCCAATGGCTTGCTTGTTTTCATAATCTTGGGTTAATCTAGTTTACAGAATATCTGTAGGTTAATTTAAATATGGTTTATGTACATTTAAGGGAATTAACATAAATGTTTTAGGATGAATGTGTGTTTATTAGTATTTCATTAACTTGGTTAGGTCCCCTTGTAAACAGCATATCTACTCAATGTTCCTGGCCATGGTGTGGAGGATTTGATCAAGAGTTGAGGCTCTACTTCTCGAGACTCGGGTTGGGGGTTGTGAGGGGAGGAAAATGAGATTGTCAATAAATAGTTATTTGAAATAAAAATTAACTTTAAATTAAAATAAAATGTGAGTTTGAGTACTTCACAACTCCTGCGATTTGGTTATATCAAAACTTCCGACCCTACGGTATAATAATACAATCCAATTTGTTTTTGGGCCAAAATACTATAATCCAATTGAATGATAAACCCCAACCCGCCCAGTTGATCATTAAGATATTTAAGGGAATTCCAAAAACTATTTTTGACATATTCAACATCAACGTCCTAACAGAAAAGGATTCGAATTTTCTTACAGCGCCAAGAAAATAAATAATTTGTGGACGAAACTGTTCCCTTTTCATTTCTTTTCTGTTTTTGTTTTAAAAAAAAAAAAAAAAACGGTCGAACTTTAAATTCCAAGCGGAGAGCAAAATTTCCATGTCTAGTTTTGACATTCGAACTTGTTTCCTCAAAAGTATCCATCGCATTCCGTCGGCTTCACCGGCGAGAAGATACAATTACCCTATAAAAGTTACTGTGTGCGTGCTTGTGTAACGAATAAAGGGGAAAAGTTCATGTACAGCTTTCATGTGAGCTGCGACTGTTTCTCCAATTTTGAAGATAGATTATGAAGTGAGTACATTTTACTTCAAATCCTCAGCCTATTGCCATACATATCAAATTTTTTGAAACGAGCATAAAGTTTTGCCCACAGTAGGCCAAATGAAACTTAAGTTACTCATAAAGGATGGAGAGCTTGAGATTTTCCCTTTCAGGGTTCAAGCACAAATCAGAATTCTCCTAAACTCTTAGGGCCGTTTGGATCAACGAAAATTGATGGATGAAAAAGAAACATAGCTGATTTTCCACTGTTTGACTGGTCATAAAAAATTAATGTTGATTTCCTTGAGGCACCGATTTTCCCTTACATAAGGGAAAAGGTTATCCTTCCAATGAGCTTAAGCCAAGGAAAATAAGCTCTTCCATAAGAAAATATCATGAAACTACGAAATTACCCCAGATCCAAACCACTATCAGTTCATCGACATCATCCAATGACCAAATATTTATCACTAATTTATAATATTTATTATAAACAATAAATTATTTATTAAAAACAATAATAATAATAATGAATCGATGATAACTAAAATTATTATTGATTTACTAAATTTGTTTATGATAGAAATTATCTTTATCATTTCTAATCATAATTATAATTATTTTTTGTACTTATTTTGTATATTTCTGTAATAATAAATAATTATTTTATTAATATTTCAAAGGTCAAAACATTTTCCTTTCTCTTCCTTTCTATTGTCTTTCATTTTTTTTTTTCTATTTCCAACAATTCTTTGATCCAAACAGGTCCTTAGAATCACACCATAAGATTTGATTTTGATAAATCTTAGGGAGTCTTACTCAGATCTTACGCAAAGCAATATAATGTGAAAAATTAGACTTAAACCGCATTGAGATTTGAATACGGAGTCGGAGTCCGTGGGGAGAAAAACTCATCACACAACCACCTTGAATTTGAGGTTATTAATTGATGCATGGTTTTGCACTCAACATACAGCAAGAAAATTCTGATCTAGTTGCTAGGCATTTAGTTTTATATATATATAAAATTGTGGCCCAAAAAAAAAAGTTTAGACATATAATTACCATCTAATCATCGTGTTTATCTTCACCTGCATCCTCTGTGTTTCCCATAACAACTTCAGCATCATACTGTTCTGAGTAAGTTTTTGCATCATCATCATCATGTGAACTTGCTTGATCTGGACTTGTTTTGCTCGTTTGTGAGGAACTGTCATTAGTCCCGGTGACATTAACCACATTTTGTTGCTTCTCCATCATCCCAGACAAGGCTAAACTTGGAGACCATTCAAGAACGTCGTCAATGATGTTTGAAACTCTCTTCTGGTACCTGCAGATAGACAAATATCAACTCCAGATAACAGACACAGCCGAATATGAAACCAAGAATTCCACAGAGCAGAAAGCTGTAATGTGTAGAAGGAGCATGTGGAATTTCTCCTCATTTATGGGTCACACGACAACCGAATTATACAGTAAGACAACATTGGGAAAAAAATGAAAGAAAAGCGTAGAAAATTCCTAGCTCTTCAAGCGCTACATCTCACAATAATGTCAAAGTTCTGTCCTATCCCATCTTCTCTGACAACCCCATTTTTATCATCTCCAGCCTAATCAACTCTCAGACAATTCCTCCACCGGACTCTGCATGCCCTGCAAGTTTCTGAACCAACGAGATTCTACTCCAAGCCTTTACCAGCCTATTTGATGTGAGCTAATAGGACGCATCAAATTCAAAAGTGCCATTACAAATTCCAAATGAACCAATTGTAAGAGCAAGAGCCAAGAGAATTCAGGAAGCATTGAATGGGCTTGTGTAAGAGGTTTTAACAACGAAAATGACGTGGATCAACAAATGAGAATGAAAACTTCAAGAACGTCATTGATTTGATTTGGGCTGAAAATAGACTGTCAAATCATATTTTGGGCTTGAAGGCTTCAAATTAAAGGGTTTGAACTATGGGCTATGCATGGAAGGACTCATTTGGGTCTAAATAATCACATTTTGAACTATGATTAAATTAAAGTAGTGTGAATGGCTCTAATTCATCCAACACACACTAGGATGGGACTCACCTTGCTCTGGCTGCTTCATCAGGGGCATGGTGCCTCAGCAACAATATGACCAGCACAGCTACTATAGCATAGAAAAGCCTTTTTGTCCACGTTGGTCGCTCCTCCTCATCTTTCTTGGGCCAAAATCTGAATAACTCTGCCAGTGTTGCTTCCTCAGCAAGGATGTTAGGGAAAAACCAGACCCGCTTTCCAAGAATGATATATAAAGCGCCAAATATTGTAGCTCTTACTGCAGTATTAAAATAAATCTTTGTGAGTCCTGAGAAGCCACTGAAGCAGAATGGAGTCAATGGACCATAATTATCAAGCAGAATTCACATTATCATCTATGTTCTGATCAGGAAGCTTGAGGTGCAAAAAGTATGTAAATCATTAAATTAAGTCAAAAGTTTTCTTATTCTTTGTGCATTTAACTAGAATATGATAGTACATTCTCAAACTCATCTTGAAGATATATAAAAAGGGAAGGTTTAACTAAAACGCAAGCCTGAAAGATGACATGCCAGCAAAAAGCATCAACACATCAGCATGTTTTCTGATTAATGCATCAGTAAAAATTAACATGACATCCCTTGCTTGCGGGTAGCATTCTAATGAGTAAGTTTAAGCCAGGATACCATTTACAAAACCACTCAATGATCAAACGGAAGATGATACACAAGAGTGCACACAAACAGTAGAAACTAACACCTCACCACCAAACCTCTCATAAAGGGTAATGATGGTTCTCAAAAGACAGCAACTACCAAGAGGCAGCACGACTCCATATGCGAACAACATTGTTTGAATAGCAAACTCCGAAGGGAAAAAAAAATAAAGAACAATGCTTTTAAGTGTAAGCCATGGAACAAGTCTGCGCTTCTCCACAGTGTGATGCTGCAACATATAATAAATTGTCTTTTTGATAAATGAAAGTTGGAAATACAGTCTCAAAAAGTTATTAGAAGCTCATGGTAAATAACCTAAGCAAATAAGAATGAAAAAAGAAGGAAGAAAAAAACAAAACTTACTTGTAAGCAAAGAGAGAATAAGCAGAAGGATTCCAGCACACGAGTAAAGTATTAATAGCTTGCAACGATGGGGATACACAGGAAATAGGCAAATTGCCAATGTCAACACAGGCCAGCAAAAAGAGAGGAGTGTCTGCCAAAGTGGCCGACGTTTAACGAATGTCCAAGCAAAAAAGGCATCATTGTCAGAAAATACTTGTTCCTGCCAAACATAGTCAAATATTGTTAGATCCAAACACCAAATGAAAACACTTTCTTAACCAACAGTAACGCATAAAGAAAAGTAAGTCGTAGAAAAATTCATCCTGACATGCTAATTGTATTGGTATGAAATTTGCATTTTCAGCCTTTACCTTAAAAAAATATATACATTTTCATGCTATGGATGGCTTAAAATACACAGATATCTCATGCAAGGTTCAAAGAGTGTGATTTCCCAGTTTTTCCCTAAGATTAAAAGATCTTCAAGTAGATAGAAAATTGTTTAAGGTGGTTAAGAAATGTACAAAGAAGACCAAAGGAGGAGCCAATGAGGTGGGTTGAATAGATGGTTTTAAGTCTAGTGAAGAGAGATAAATAATGACAAAGAAAAACACTCAATAAAGTTATTGAACAAGTCTTTTTTGTGAAAGGTACATCTAAATAGTCAGTTTTTGATCCATGTAGTTGACTTTACCTAGTGGAATAAGGCTTCTTCTTCTTATTTTTGTTGTATGAAAGAAATCCCCAGTCTATAAGTAGACAAAGTTTAATGTAATCTCTCTCTGTATACCTTATAACTCATTAAGAAAATACAGCTTGGACATTTGCTTGCACAAATCAGACCAAAATAGACCTCAATATAAATACAGATGAATCAGAACTCCAAAACCAAACACTGTGACGTGATATACAAGATAAAACCAATTATAGAAAAAGAAAGAGAAATGAAAGCCCATGGTTGCTCTGACCATTAGGTTTTCATTTTCCAAATTAGCAGAAGTACTGAAAATAAAACACTTACACAGAAGATTTCTAGATGTGCAGGCCAAGTTGACAACTTTTTCTTACCAGGACGAACAGTCTTCAGCACGCGATCACATCGCACTAAGAGATTTTTACTTAGTAGAATGTCAGCTATGTCTTCTGTTTCCAGATTCCTGTCTGATTCTAGGATATCTTTGAGCTCCGGATGATTCTTCATAAAGCTCACAAAATCCTTCCCTCTAAAATATTCAACACGTGTCTCCTGTAGAACAGCCCATCTAGAAACCAAATCCTTATGGTCTCTCACCTTCTCAGCAAACAATTGAAACACATCTTTCTTGGCAGTTTGTTTCTAAAAACACAACAATGTCAGAATCATCATATAAGAATATGGTCAGCTCAGCTCAGCAAATTGGTCCAGAAAGCAGGGGTAAAATTTCAAAATATCACAAACACAGGGATTGAAATAAAGCCCAGATATATCTACTTCTAACAAAAAATATATAATGAGCTTTTACATAGCTAACAATGTTTGCAGCCATATAATAAGTAAATGAAAACCATATTTAAAAATGTTCTGTAGTTCCAACTTAAACTATCGGTTTTCACTAGGCCCTGGTTTTTCATTTCTTTTTTGTAAACAATAACAGAATAAGATAGTCTTATTACATAAATGTAACTTGTACAAACAAAGTTATCTTTTCTTATAGTTTATCTTCAAGATTCTCCCTTGATCTCGTATGTTTTAGTTACGTGGTACCAGTACC
The DNA here is from genome assembly GCA_006871305.1 of Vachellia collinsii. Classification (NCBI taxonomy): domain Eukaryota; kingdom Viridiplantae; phylum Streptophyta; class Magnoliopsida; order Fabales; family Fabaceae; genus Vachellia; species Vachellia collinsii. Next base: position 25,151 of record QFDD01001085.1, read on the forward strand.
ATTGTTCTGATTGACAACAAAAATGGCCTTTAAAATTACAATTAGATCAACCGGTATATTCCTGGAATTCAAGCTACCATGACACCGGGTAAAAATAATTCACCATGAAACCTTTGATTAAAGTTGCCCCTCTGTTTAATGCCCTTGCCACAACACCATTCCTCATTAACTAAAAAGTAGCGGAAAGCGATGTTATGTCAGCCAACAAAAGCGAAGCAATAGTTGCAAACAATTTACATCAGATATGCAGACATAAACTCTTACATCTTCCATTAAACAAGCAACTACTGAAATGATAAAATCACCAAAATGGAAAACCTATGTTGCGTGCCACAGGATGAGAAGTCCAATACTGTGAAACTTCCTTCACTAGTGAAGATTAAGTTGCAACTACGAAAAACATTAAAAGTTGAAATTGTGAACGCATTTTCTGAAGAAATTCGCAGATCAAAGCGGAGGAGAGGAATAACCCTAGGAGGAGTGTCTGAGGTGTGATCTCTGCCTCCATTCTGGGTCGCTGCTGAAGACCGTCGCACTCTCTTCTTCTCTACTCCTGACTTCTTCATCACAGCTTCTCTCCCTTGTACACGAGCTCCTCTTGCCTTTTTATTTTCATGATTTTTGGTCCCGAGTTCTTTTTTTCCTTTTTTACTTTTTTGGCCCCACTGTTAACGGAAATAACCTAATGCGATTAAAATTTATGATAATATATTATGAAAACTTTAAAAAATTTATCCCATCCATTAGTTATGATTTATGATAGTAAGATTTATGGTTTATTTTTCACGTAAAACCAAAGTAGTGTATTCTTTTTTTTTAATTTTAATTTTCACTTCGTTTTTCCTCACTCCAACATGTTTTTTTATAACTTGCCACACATTTTATATAATTTTTTATCAATATATATAACATAGGAAAATGATAAAAAAATTGGAAAATGATAAATCTAAAATCAAATATTTACTATAAAATAAGTTATTAATTTTATCAGGAGTAGTTAATCACTTAATACTTTATCCAGTAAAAAAACTGATTTAGGAATTTAACGTTCATTTGTCCATATGATATTTTGGTAAAAAGTTGGCAAAAAAAAAATATTTACAATCTTGGACGATTTGGAAGTGACGTGTGTGCGTGAGCAATACAAATATCGTTGCCGTCAAATGACCAAAATGCCCCCCATGTATTTTATATTTTTATGAACCACCCTCCGTTTGCTATAAATCTCATTGATAGAGCGCGTTGGAGCATTATCCTTACTTTCGTGGGTTTCAGTTTCTTGGGACGTTGAAATGACGTCGATGAACTTTGTGAGCTTCCATAAACATCCACCTCTCTTGCTATTTCAGAAGATCAGACCATTGGATTTGAAGGAATTGAAGCTCCTAAAGCGAAATCCTTCTTCTTCGTTTTCGTCTTCTTGTTGCAGAGTTCGGGCGACGATGAAGGAAAAGGAAGATTCAGAATCACTAGATTATGAGATAGACAGAGACAAGGCCAGAGAAGCACTCCAAAAGCTTGACCAGCAGCTTCAGTCTATCTCAACCAAGCAAGTCTCTTCCCCTAAACTCAGAGGTATTCTCTCTCTCTCTCTCTCTCTCTCTC
>QFDD01001086.1:0-23348 GCA_006871305.1 Vachellia collinsii
CCCATTAGTTAATATGTATGTGTTGATGTATTAGTGGCTTAGAAGTGACTGACCTGTGCTGCAGTAACACCAGAAAGATGGAGAAGAGCACCTGGTTGAAGCAGTTTAGAATGCCATTTGAGAGGATTGCTGCTTCGTAATTTCTGAATTTCTTCAATCGGCCATTGCACCAGCTGCTTTCCTGACTCATCCAGCCAAACACTCCTTGGAATTCCCTGGAATCAAACACTAAGAATTTCTAAAATTGATTATCTTAAAATTAGGTAATTGACCTTCCATTTACATGTTTAGTGTGATGGAGTCATTTTTTGAAAAAATGGTAAACGACAGGGAAAGAGAGAGATCCAAGGAGAAGAAAGGATGATAGATTAAAAGTGTTTGTTTTATAGGGTAGGATGAAATCATGAACTATGGCTGTATTAAATGAATGAGGTAGTTGAGGAGTATACTTTAGTTATAAATATAATACCTTAATTCATTTTGTTTTTCAAATATAATTTTTCACCTAAACTATCTCTATTAATTGTATATATTATATGGGGTTTTCATTAATGGGGTTGTTAATGGTTAAAATGGGTATATATTTTAGGGAAACCAGTATAAAATTGTTACAAATAAATATCTTAACTAATTTTCTCAATATGCATAAATTAGTCATTTAGTTCATACATTTATGACTCAATACCGTATTTTTCTTGCATTGAATATGTTTTGGATATAGAAAACAATAAGAGAGGAAGGTGGAAAAGGTTGAAGTGGCTGGCCAGATAATATGAATATCCTTTAATAAGTTACCCAAGTTGAATTTTCAAAATTATAACGGGTAGTATATTTTAAATAAAATAAAGTTTTTTTTAAAACAAAATGATAGGTAATTGTTTATATTAAATAACACTCATTTAAAAAATTAAAGTGTTTAAATCAAGAAGGGACAATATAGAGTCGAAACATTTCAGAACTTTGAGCATAGTTGGCAATGTATTTTTTTTTCTTTATTCTAATATAAAATTTCCTTAACCCATTTCATCAAGGAAGCCTAGCTACTTTATTCCCTTACATGACAGAAATATTAAATCCTTGATAAGTCAAATAGTGTGTACTAAAAATTTTCAGACAACAAATTCAATGGCATCCAAAATATGCTTGTCCTATTTTTTTTGAATAAATAAATAATAATTTTAAAAAGTGAAACAAAAAAAAAAAAGTAATACCTGAATCCCAGACCATCCTCTCTTAATATATTCTTCTTGAACTGAAGATTCATTAACCCAACCCCATAAAATCCTTCGTTTCTTTGCATCATCATAGAACGTTTTTGAGGCATAAAACTTCCCATAATCATACCTCATTATTGAGGACAATTCTGTACCCTCGAATCCCATATCGGGGATAAAGCTATCCCGGGTTACATTGTAAGATCCGATTAGGTAATAATCTTGAGCAAGATCAAACAAGCTAAGCTTGAGGACATGCCTAAGCCAAAAATGGTGGTCATGATGAAGTGTTGAAGATTCAACACCAAATGTGCTGTTAATGAAGACTGGGAAGAAATCAGGACACTCCCACATTCCGACGTGTTCGGCTGAGTAAAGTGGGTGTTCGGCTTTGACCCAATGAAGAAAGTCTTTGCTTTTGAACAGAAGTGCTAATCCCCTGTCTCTTCTTTGACTCCCTACAATGGAATGCACTTTATCAAAATCCATATAATATTAAGAAGATCAAACATGCCATATAAGGAAGTAAACAAACAGAAAATAATTCGATTGACCTTTCATCATTTCTGCTACATTGATGATGTGAAATTCGATATACATTTGGATAGTTATATTTATGTTTTGTCTTGCTTAAAATTCTTTCTTTTTCTTGTAAAAAGCGGGGGTCCTCCTACCAGAAGGTTTTACTCGAAATTCTTTACTTTTGATAAATAGGACACTTTGTGAAGAGAAAATGACTCATAGTATATGACATAAAATCATTTCACTTATTATAATTACGTAGGGCTTACCCACCGGATCACTCTCTCTCCACAATGTACATGTCAAGCATGAAATCCCTGAATTATATATATTTAGTTTGGGTTCAAGGGAACATCTACCCCGGAAGTATCCAAACAATTGCACTAGCTATTCAGAAGTTTGTTGAGGAACAATGTTGTCCCAAAAGTGTATAAAACAATGTAATGTTACCTTATCAGTTAAAAGAGTTAAGTTTGACCATTAATGATTTTGTTTAACCGAATAAAACTTTATTTGACCATTAGTTTACCATTTACATCTGTTTGGGTTAGAGAGATATTACGCCATTTTCTACACTTCTAAAGCAACATTGCCACTCAAAAAAAATTTTAACACCCAATATAACTATGTGGATACTTCTGGGATAAATTTGCCCCTTAACCCTATTTAGTTTTCCTAAAGCTGTGAGTCTAATCCCAACATGGTGTCACATTCTTGACAAGTTGTGCATCTCACATCGCTTCATGCACATCACTCTCACACAATAATGGACAAATGCATGAATATTAATTGAAGATAACCGTGTAATGTGCATGTTTCATACCCACTAGGATTCTCCAGAGACCATCATGACCGAGCCAAGCAGTGGTGGGGTCCCTAAAAGAGGTGGCATTGATATGATTCTTAGAAGTTGGAGCAATGAGAGGGTTAAGTGGAGACCTAACCCAGTGCACAAGAAAAGGGTCAGAGTGGTTCAAAGGAAGAGCCAGGTTCTGTGTTTGGTTCTGGTTGGGGCCAACTCCAGTGTAGAGCAAGGCAGGCTTGTGTTCAGCAGGGAGTATAGTGGCAGAACCGGACCAACAGCCATTGATGTCATAAGATTTGGCTGGAGATAGAGCAAGTGGGAGTGGGGCCCAGTTCACCAGGTCACGTGAGACAGAGTGGCCCCAAGCTATGTTTCCCCATGAAGCTCCTTCTGGGTTGTACTGGTAGAACATGTGGTACACTCCCTTGTATATCATCGGTCCTGCACGCGTCCACACAGCCAAAAGTAAATTTGAATTATGTATTAATGTGTCTCTGTGGGTGTATGTCTGTGTGTGTGTGTGTGTGTGAGTGTGTGTGTGTGTGTGTGAGAGAGAGAGAGAGAGAGAGAGAGAGAGAGAGTTGGTATTGGTTAGGGACCGACCTACATTGAAGGTCCCTCCCACGGAAACCTCCCACGGAAAAAAAGAAAGCATCTTTTTCTTCTTTTAATTTGTGTAGAATATTTATAGCAATGAACCTAATATTTAATAATATTGTTTGTAATGTCTCAGAAAAATTATATAGTTATATATTTTGTTCCTAAGTATTAAAATTTTGGGGTCTATCCCTGAAACCATGATACATAATAACATTTTAGGTTTATATAATCTTAATTCCTTAAGTTTGTCTTCATTTTGGTTTTAGTCTATTAAATTTAAAACCGGCAATTTAGTCCTTGAAGTTTTATTTTCTTCAAAATATTGATCCTCAAAATCTAATAAAAATCTGAACTATTTTGATCTGAAATTTAAAATAACTGATTTTAAACTTAAGTGGACTAAAATCAAAATAATAACAACATTGAGGAATAGAAATTATTTTAACCCTGATATTTTTCTACTCTCTCTTTCTCAGTATATAAAAGATTGTTGATCCAATATAAACGCTGAAAGTTTAATATATACTCATATATGCATGTGTGTGTAAACTTTGAATGCATTCGTAAATATTACTCCTTCATTTTATGTTGAGATCAATTTTTAACACCAAGAATAAAATTATGATTTTTTTTTCAATATATAGATATATGCATTGATTCATATGCTTGTTATAGTATTTGTAGATTAAAGAACTGATAATGTATACACTTCTGGACCATATAAGAAATCTCTTATTAAGGAAATAACAGGTAAAATAATACAAATTTCTAACCATCAATTTATAAAAATAATACCAAGTTTAATTATAACTAAGAATTTTTAAATCGCATCATCCAAATTAAATCAATACACGTCAAAAAGACAAGTTCAAAATTTTATGTTTTAAAATATATAAATATTAATGTTATATGTAAATATAAATATTTTATGGTTTTATATATTCTGTTGGCTTGCAATTTTCTTTAACTTGCATGTATCCATGCATAGTATATTAAGAGAAAATAATTAAAAACATCAAATTATGTTGTTTATTTATTTTTGTTCATTAAGGGTAAGGACGAGTATGAGTGAAATTCAAAGTTCAAAATAAGCAATAAAAAATAAAATTAATTGGAACAATTTCAAATAAGGAGAGATTAGAAGAATACTGACCATTAGGATCTGCAAACAAAGCACAAAATTAAAAGGCAACAAAGGATAATTAGAATTCAGAGAAAAAAAACAAATTAAGTTTGAAGATATATAAAAAAAATTGAGGCATATGTACATATAACCATATAAGCAATTCACTACAATGAAAATACAAAACAAAATTTGTGATGAAATTTACGATCCAAAAAAAATCTATCCCAAAAGTTTTTCAAAAAGAAAATCACAGATATAAAAAAAAATTAGACACATTAATAAATGATATAACAGTTCGCTGTATAATGAACTGGCGACAAATATTTCATGATTTTTGTCATAAATTTCCATCACAAATTTCATTTTTTTTTTAAAATTGTTTGTAATAGGGAAGTCCCACTATTTATAAGTTATGAATGGTGCAACTTCCGATCTAGGCTCCATGTAACAAAGGGCCCAAGATATAATTATATGTAGAATATTAAATGAAAATAATAAAGGAAGAAAGCACCGTTCATCCAATTGTGGTGAGGTTGAAAATGAAAGGCAGTTCTATAAGGTTGATTGATGGACAAAACGGAAGGAGTTTCATGGTGAGAAGCCTCAGTGGGAAAGATAAGAATTAGGATGAGAGAGAACACACTCCAAACCCTAATTGAAGATGAGAATGCCATAGTCACTATATCTTTGTGGGCATGACCAGAGTAAGCTTGTGGCTTCCTTTTTATAGAGAGAGGGGGAACCCATGTCATCAGAATGTTAGGTATAGATTCTCCTTTTCTTGATTGGCAAAAAAAAAAAGATTCTCCTTTTCTTGACTTAATATAACGTCGACTTGCAACAAAAATATTAAAGAGGAGGGGAAAAATCTATCTTTTGCTATAAATATTATGTGAATTTCCATACCTTTCCATAATTTTTCATGATATCATATATCCATCTATTATCTCCTATAATCATGGAATTGACTTACCCTGATATTATAAATGTATGCTTATAAATAGAAGGCATCTTTTATATACTTTAGACTTATTCTTCTACTCTCTAATTCTTTTCCTTTATCTTATATTCTTTGTATTTAATTTCATAATGCGTTATCAATACGAGTCTCTGACCAATGTATAATCATCTTATTATTCTAAGAATTCCAATCCAAGCCATCATTTAAATGAGTCATTTACAGTTGATTTAAACATCAAGTTCTATGGCTTAGACTGGAGATCTTTTTAATTTTTGTGTGTGAATATTATACCTTTCAGATTGATTGTTATGAGAGGGATTTTTTTTAGTTCTTCAATGACTTGGAGTCCTTATGTTTGATGGAACCTAAAGTTCCAATCAATATTTTTATACATCCCTTGGTGTCCTGATTTTGCTATCTTTAATGGAATTTGAAGTTCTAATTGATATTTGCGACCTCCCAGATGAATCACCGTTGGAATCATTACTAAGATTGAAACGAATTTGTTTTCTTTTTATCATATGGTTAGAGGCCATATTCTTTTAATTTTTTATTTTGAGATTATATGATTAGAAGCCATATAACTTTTTATCTTCTATTTTATTAAATCAAAAGACATAATTTTAAAATTATACTACCAGATGCCATATAATTTTTATCCTTACCTTATTTTGGCTAAGAGCCATACAATTTTTTTATTTCCTATTCTAAAATTATATTGCCCGAAGTCATAGCTTTTATTTCCTATTTTGAAATCTGATATTTATATGGCTAGACGCCATATAATTTTAATTTTCTATTTTTGAGATTATGTTGCTAGAAGATATATAACTTTTATTTTTTTTCTAAAATTACTAAATGGCCAAAAGGCATATAGCTTTGATTTTATATTTTGAGATTATATATAGATAAGAAGTCACATATACTCTATCTTATTAAATAGTTAGAAGCCGTACATAGTTTTAATATTAAAAAAATTACTTCATGGTTGGTTTATTATTACTATTATTCATGAGATAAGCCTATTTATAGATATATTGACAATTTATTAAGTTTTAGAAAAAAACGCTATTCTATTTTATGTGTTATTTAAAATATTTCATTATATTGCCAGCATCCATAATTGTCTTGATTATATGGTTAGGAGCTTTTTTCATAATGATTTTTTTTTTGTAAAAGTTTACTTTATAATTTTAATAAATTGTATGAAAAAGATAATTTATGATATTTTGATGACTTAATTATAAAATGAAAGCCTTGAAGGCTTATGTCCCGTTTGGTATCATGGAGGAGTTTTTATAGAACTATAATTAGAAGTGAGTTTTAAAATGTATTTAGTATGCACGTAGAAGTGTGGTATTATTTATAATTTATATTTGTATTTAAAACATAAAAGTACTAAACTGCCCATGGACCAAAAAAGTCCTCCCCTGTTCAATCCATCATCTTCTGCATCCTCCCATCTGAAAAAATTGAATTTCTCATGAAATTAAAATCAAATCTAGAAATAAACTCAACCAATAAATTGAACCCAAAAACCTAGCCACCATCCCAAATAACCACAACTCACAGCCATCACTCACCCAAAAACAACCATATGCCAAAGTCGATATGAAAATCCACCGGAAAAAGAAGGGAGAATGGAAAGGGATAAAAGTTAAAAATGAAAGAAAGAAAGAGTGAGATCTAATGCTCAATGTCCTTCTTCTCAAAGTGAATAACAAACTGGGCAATATTATATATTGTTGGGATTAGAGGGCATATCGACTGATTAAAGTTTTTCCAATCCCTTCCTAAGATCTATTGAAGGCTTTTAAATCGTGTAGTTGTAATATCCTAAAATTTTTATTTTAAAATTATCATTTAAAATAATTATTTCATGATAATTGGAAACTATCTTTTAGTTATTTGAGTAATATGGAATTACTCAAATATAATTTATTAAAATAAAATAAATTATAATACATGATAGAAAATATATATATATATATATATGAATAAGAGAATGGAAAAGAATAGAAACGAGAGAAAACTGGAGGAAAAATGAAAATGTAGGGTTTGTTATTATAATTTTCGCCCTTGGGTCATGTTTCGTAATTTTAGCCGTAGAATTTTATTTTAGGCATGTGGGGTCCAAACATTTCACGTTTCGGGTCTTCTTCTTTCTCCCCCTGCGGTGGCTACAGTCTGGCATTGTTAGGCATTTTTGCACTGTAAAACTTATTTGGTGTGTAAAACTACCCTCAAATATAGAGTTGGGAATTAGGGCCTCGGGCCTAAGGCCCGAGTCCCAAATTCCCCCTCTTTTCTTAGGCCCGGCCCGCAGGCCTGAGGCCCGTTTATTATTATTATTTTTTTAAATACAACATTAATTTTAACACCAATACAATTCCCTTGCTCAAAACATAGAAAGTCATATCTAATTATTTAAATAACTATATCGATAATAATAAATACTTTGAAGATCTTAAACTTAAGGTCACAAATCATATAACATAAACTTCTTTCTTCATCACTATCTCTAATTTTAAGGGCAGTTGAATTTGATTGAGCTTCATTATAAATTGGCTTAGAAGGCTCTACGTCAGGGAGATGAAAAATATCAAGTATTTCATCCGTAACACCACCACCACCACCATCATTTTCGATCTTTGGTAAAGTTGGATATGAAAATTGTTTTCAGTAGTAGTCACATGATTTATAATTAGAAGTAAGAAGATGTTTAAATGTTATTAATGTAATAAATAAAATGATAGAATAAAGGTTTACGTTCATTCCCCAACTTTACAGTTTGACACCTAATTTTGTCGATCATGGGCTAGCCCGTGGGTCATGGGTCGGCTCATGGGTCACATGTATATTTAACATATTTTCGCTTTATTCAAATAGATCAAGTTAAAACAATATATTTTAAATTTTGGTCTTTAAAAAGTAGTTTGTATGTGGCAAACAACATAATAAGTTTGATATTAAAACTGGAAAGAATAAGGATTCAAGAAATGAAAATATGTATGTGTCTTGTGTTTGTCTTTATATAGCACATACAATAACTAAAATAAGTATTTGACTTGAAAAGATTTCTTTTACAATTTAAAGGAAAAGAGGAAGTTGTTATAATATAATACATTAGATAAACGGTAAAAAAATATAAGAAGAATAAAGAATGTTTAAAGTAAAAAAAAAAAAGAGTTGGAGGGCCTAAACGGGCCGGCCCTCGGCCCAGCAGGGCCAGCCCTTTTAAGCCATCGACCCTGCAGGGCTGGCCCTTTTAGGCCCGACTCCATTTTTTGATACTAAATCACAAGCCCGGCTCTCGATTTAAACAAGCTTAATTGGGCCGGCCCGACAGGCTCAGCCCATTTTCTCAACTCTACTCAAATATTAAACTACCTTTAAAAAAATTATTCTACTTATCTACATTATTCTAATGATGTAGTTTATTTGAAGGATATAGCAAATTTTCAGTTTTGGGTTTATATCAAGTTGAGTTTTGACAATAGATGACTATAGAATTGTAGAGCTAAAATAATAATATATTTTAATTGATTTACTTTTATCTATCGGTTGATTTGAGAATTTTAAATAATTTTTTATTCAATCAGATAATTATTTGGGCATATATGATTTTTATAACGATTAAATTTGAGTTTTATAATTTATTTTAGTATATTAGAGCCTACATTCTTTATTCAGTAGATTGGATTTAAGGTTTATGATGAGATATAAATATTAGGAATTTTTGGATAAGCTTTAAGAGTTGAAATTTGGTATTCTTCAATAGATTGAGTAAATAATCATATTTTTAATGATTTGAATAAGTGAGAAAATATTTATGAAAGGAAGAAATTGGAATTTTAACAAGGATTTGAGAATATTTTATTTATATGATTTTTTGAAGATTCAAAGAGAGCAAATTGTGAGGATTTTTAGAGATCGAAGAAATTATTATTGATTATAATTTTGACAAATGTAATAGAGCTATTGGATGATAAAAGTGTGAGTGAGATAAATAATTTGAATCATGATTGTAAGTGAGAAATTATTGGAGGACTTAAAATTTCAATTAGAAGTGTGTTTTATTTAAATTCACATATTATTATTTTGGTTAGTATTACATTAATTTGTAATTAAATTAACTATGTAGATTAATTGTATTTTGGTGACTTGAGCTTTATGCTATGGATTGTCGTGGTAGTGTACTTTTGTTTTGGCATGAAGTAACCACTTCCACTTGCTATGCATCTTGGGACATATTTGTGAGTGATTTTGAATTTATTGTCATAAGAATATTATTATTTGATAAACCTTACATTACTAATGCTGAAAATGCATTGTAAAATTTGAAATCAAATAGATTATGTGTTGTAAAGGCAATGTTTGCAAATGCCACTTGATATATATAGATATGTTCTTGTGATGCTATTGCGACCTTGAGCACAAAATTATTGGTTGGAAAGTGCTGTTGAAAATTCATGTGTATACATACATGTATTGATGACAAATTGTGGATATACCATAAGCTCCAGAAAATGAGTATTGTGATATTGGGAGACGTGAATGTTGTTACTGATGAGAGGTTATTAAGGAGGAAATAAGGGGGTAAATTTTTAACATATATAAAGAGGAAACAAGGGTGGAGGATTTTCGGTTGTACATCAGATGATCATAGGCTCATTGTGCTATAAGGACTCATGACACCTTATTGATGTTGGGGGAGAACCTATGGTCAGGGCTTGTATTTTGTGATTCGGCCAGTCCACATCACTTGAACGGTTCGCTTTGTGGGTAGCTACCAATCACATGGGACATTACTAGTCCATGGATTCAGTTGGAGGAAATAAGGTAGATGGAGTTACAAGGGAGACTCATTAATTAAGAAGAGTGATCAGGTTATTATCGATCCATGTGACCCTTGTGATATATTTATGATGATGACACCATTGATATATGTATATATATCTTGTGATATGTGAATAGAGACAACTGTTTGTACTGTTCGGGAAATTTGAGTGTGATATATGGAATATATTTTATTTGATATATTTGTACTTGATTATGTTGATACTTCACTTATAAAATGATGTGATGAATTGTTGATATTGATATATATCTTGTCAAAAAGAAAATAGAGGTGACTATGTATGATTTATGAATATATTTTATATACAATTAATTACTTATCTCTCATCAGCATTCTTTAGTATGCCTTTTGAGTTAGATTGCTGGTGCTGAGACTTTTGTCTGACCTTGTTGCTATTAACATTTTTAGGTGATAGTACTTGTGTTGAGACATGAAGGAAGGTTTTGGAGGTTTGCACAAGGCTATTTTCATTGTATAGCCTCTTCCTCTATCAATGTATTGATTAAACGCATATTGCTATTGTAAAACTCATGTTTTAGCATATTTTAATATTTTCTTATTATGTTACTTTGGGATATTTTTTTTATAGCAGGCCACAGGCTCCTAATATGATGCTATGATATTATATGTGAATTCACATAGTTGAGGGGGCATTTTGTCATATACTCTTGAAATAAACGATATTTACAATTGAATTATGAGAGTTGAATTTAAGGGGAAACATGAATATGATTTTTGAAGACTACAGCCCATTATTATGCGATTGACTTTTATAGCATGAGTTGGAAATAAGTTGACAAAGTAAATTCTTATTATCTGTAATAGCTTTCAAATATTTAGATTTACTAATTTCTCTCATGGATAAATTTTTGGAAAGGGGGTTTGATTCATTTAAACATGATAAATGTCTTGAGTTATACTTTATTCTTTTCTATCATCTTTAACTTATTTTTGAAGTCAAACATCTTTATAAGTATTATTAGTATTGCCAATATGATTTTGGGAGTTAAGTAACAGGTTAAGATAGGTTGTTGTTACAGTAGTCAAGAAACATACATTTTTTTAAAGTGTTTTCTTTTCTTTCTTATTGGATTTCAAAAAGCCAACATCTACGATCAATTTCATCTACCGATATCCATATGAATAGCCTTTTTCAACATGAACGAGTGCTAGCACCTTTATGTTTGATTTTTGGATCTTTTTCTCACTCTTGATTTCTCTTTCAAGTTTCTAAATTTCGTTTTTCATATGTATACAATGGAAAGCTTTGACCATCTATTTATAAACATTCATAGTGAATTTTGAAATCTAGCTTTTCTCAATTTCAAAATTTAAATCTTATCAGAAATTTTAAATTCGAGAAATTAAATAAAGATGAGTTTATCTAAATTTGTTTAAAAAATATAATTTAACCCTTTTATTTAATTTGGATAAGGAGTCAAATGAGATGACATTTAATTTATCTCCATAAATTAAAACAAGATATAATATCAAGATAGATCAAGATTTTAATTTATCCTTATAGATTAAATCTAAGATCTATCTTTTAAAAGAAATCCAAGATATTATATCTTTATCATATATAGATAATATATATGATATATATAAATGTATAAACAAAATTACATATGTACATATATATATATATATATATCCTCCTTAGAATAGTCATTGAATCTTGACTAAATGAATATGGACATTTCAACTATGCCACTGTGTAAGCCCATATGAAGCTGGCAATGTGCGAGTGACTATACTAGTCCACAAGTCGTAAGCAACCTCTAACAAGACATTACAACTACCCAATTCATATGAGGATATGTAAATCGATACAACTTATCATATAACCATATCACGTCCACTTTGTCACATGATATTTAGATCAAGGATAAGGCATGGAGATTGTCATCCTCCTATTCTTGATCATTACTTTCTCAATTCCTGAGTAGTCTGACTAAAGAAATGAAACTTCCTTTCCATCACAATATGATCATACATTTCTCAGACTTACTCATTAAGGGGCTCAGCAATATCTCTCTATTAATATGAGGGACAAATCCTATCTTGACCATTCATATTCCTCGCATGGAATCCACTAAACTTGAACATAATATTTATCATCACTCGGTCAAAAGTGACTTTTAACTATGTCAAAGCTGAGAGACTCTCATTAAGAAATCCATAATGATCTCAAATCAAAGGGTACAATGACATTGTCGTTTTTGAAACAATCTTATGATGCAAATCCCTGGATCTTTCTTACAGCATGTTGGTATGACTTTTACTAACATCTCCATACATTTCAAAGTTATAATGGCATAATTTCATCTTTACTCCCACGTAGATGACTAGCCAAGGACATTTAGGATAATCACCATAATTTATCCAAGGACAAATTATCATAACAAACATGTAAATATTATGATGATGAAAATAAATGATTCATTAATTAAAATACTCAATGTATAATGATTAGCTCTATAACACAATTTCTAACATATATATATATAGAAAATAATATATATCAGTATCATTTGCAGGCAAACTTCTGTTAAAATATTAAAAAGGTAAACTTTTGGTTGAAGAATAGGAAGAGTAGATCGAACTTGTTCTTTGAAGAAGGTATCAAAACTTCATCCCCATATAAAGATATGGACGATGGCGAGTTAGGAGCTTCAACGATAGAAGGGCAATGAAGAAAAGCTTTGGTCAAATCTGGTTAAGCTTCAGCCAAGACCTCTTGCAACACCTCTTAACTTTACTTTTATGAAAAAAAGATATCAACATTAGATCACTTAAATGCTTACAAAAGTCTAAAATTAGTTAACCAAGTGAAATTTTAAAATCACTTCTCAAGTTACTATTCACTTGATAATCTAAAAACTTTGTCTAATATTAAAACATTATAATTAATTCTAGAAAAATTGAAATCTAGTGATTCAAGACTCCATTTGAAGCTCAATCAATTCTGCACATCGAAAAAATATTCACTGGCCATTTTCATGGTCAATTAGTAAATATTATGTGAAAAAGTACTGTTCATTTTCTCAATTTTTAATTTTCCAGATTTTTCCTCAAATTTTGGAATTGCATAACTCTTTTTGTACACATGATATATATGCAAACTATGACTTATTTTAAAGCTTATAATGTTTACTATTTAACTAAAAATTTTATAAAATTTGGATATCATTTACCTTATTTTGCACTTACCTCACCTTATCAATTTGTTAAGGGTTTTAGACCCCTTTTTACCACTTTAAGCATGCCATTTAGACATTTTCCACATTGGCCACTACTTTTAGGTTTGCTTTAGCAAACTTAGCATGCTCACATAATTTACATAAGTCATACAACCTAGTTGAGTTTTATCATAAAAAGTTCAACATAGCAACCTAAGCATCAAAATCTACACAATTTTGCATCATATCCACATATGAATCAATACTTGAAATCACTTTCCCACCTTTTAGGCCTATCCTTCCTTGCCTTTGCCTTTGTTTAAGCTTTGGCCTAGATGGTTGTGGTTTGAGAGAGAGTGAGATTTCATGGGAATCTCGATAGTAAATATTACTAATAAACACATTAACATGTATGATCATTATTGGATGAAAATATCTAGCCATGACTACGACATACATTACTAACATGTAGCTAGCTCAAACTTGCACATGGCCGAAACATAACATAAGTAAGGCTTTACATGTTCAAATATCACATAACTTAATTAATCAAACATTAAGGCAAACAAATCACAAAATAACAATCAATAACAATATTAATGTATAAGTTAGTAACTTTGTTGTATCTTAAACTTGACTTTTCCTACCCTTGGATTTTTCATCCTCTTGGAACTTATAGGCTTTTTGCACAACTCAATACCTACACCACATTATAATGCATTTCACATCATTATTCATCTTTTGACATGCATTATAACACATTAAACCTAACTCAACTCTCTCTTCCAACTTAGGTTCTCAAACCCTAACTTTTCCATTTTCAATTTTAATGCTTCCAAATTTATTTTCTCATGTGTACCCTATATAGTTTCTCATACTAAACTCATTGGAAGCATAAAAAATTATCAAGATCCACCTCCTTTCTAATTTTATGCACTTAGCTGAAATGCACAATAAGGAAGGAAAATGTGATTTTCAACATTTCTTTCTATACACTTGCATAATCTCATTTCTAATCACCTTTCTAACCATTCTTTAGGATTAAATCACTGTCCTTCTCATTTTACAAAAATTAGATAGCACCTACCTGTATGATTCTTTCACCTAAAAATTTACAACTCATTTCAATCACAAATCCAACCATAAATAGCATTAACAACACCACTACAGTTGGATTTTGATGCTTGTCTCTTCCAATTTGAGCTTTTCTTCCCTTTCTCTAACTAGAAGCTCTAGTTCCTCTTCTTCTTGACTTCAAGAACAACAAATCAATAGTTGTCTTGATGCTAGAAACTTGAATAAATAGGTGATTTTCTTCCATAAACTCACTGTTTCCCTTGATTTTTCACTTGTTTTTGGCTCTTGGCTCTCTTCTTCTTCCTCTCCTCTTGCTTCACGCTGCTCTCTCTCTTTTTTCTGCAATAGGCCGACTCAAATGGCCTCTCCAAGTGGTCTTGACACTTTAAAAATCAAGACTACATGTGGGTCCCACACCTTTATATGATAAAATAACATTCTACTAATAATTTCTACCACATTGTCATAAACTTTTCTTACTTTTACTCTTTAAATAAAATGATGCCATGTGGGTGACTTTAGGCCCCTTAATCTTCTTTTACAACACAATTACTTTATAGTTACTTTATGTATCCCTTAACCAAAACCATTGTCCCATAAATACTTTTCAGAAATTCTTTGATCACTTGATTAATGTATGACCATTAAAAATTTCCATTAATTAGGATATAATACTATGATTTTTTTGAACTTTAAACTCTTTCTAGAAATATCCTTTCGGAAATTTCTTGTAAAAACTTCATTTATGAGATTTACTATCCTTTACTTTTCGTTCATGTAAACTATTAATGACTTAAACTTGAAACCAATTTTATAATTTCACATAATTCTTAAATTAATTTCCCCACTTCTTAACTAATTATTTGAGGCCTCTTGATATTTTAAATAATTATATCCCTTAATAAGCCAATATTAAATAATTAATGAATATTCATTTTTAAGGTAATTTATGCTACTTTAACCTCAATTCCTTCTCAAATATTTTTCAAGAAATTATTCTCTTTATTTCTATGTTTCTGGGGCAATTTTCTGCTATTCTAGTGAAAATTACCAAATTGCCCTAATTATTCTATCATAAGAGTAAAATATGATGAGAACATCATTAGATGTGATTGAAATTAAATCAAATATGAATATATTTGTACTGTATCAAATATGTATATATGGGCCCATATAGACACAATGTAGACTACATTTATGAATAAGAGATGCATCTATAGAATGGTCATGTGGATGTCTATGATCAACTTACAACTTGAACTTTGCAAATTTGTTCAAATAACATTTAGTGCATTGGGCCTTGATTATGCGACCAATATAATTTTTATTGAAATTGCTAGTGATTGTTCCTAAGTTTTCAATAATTATATGCTTCGTACAAACATAGTTATCAAAGACTCCCTAAATAGCTAGATCAAAAATTATAAGAACAAAGTTCTCATTCCAATGTTGGGAAGCTTAATTTTATTTATTGCCACATATAAACACATCATGCCAACAAAGATATTCAGGTTTTTTGTAACTGGAAATAAAAGATAAATAAGTAGCTAAATGTTAGTTAAGGGTCTGGTGAGCAAAAGAAAATGAAAGGAAGGGTATATGTGGAGGAAGGAATTAAAAGGAAGGGTAAAATGGTTATTTTTGTGAATGTAGAAAAAGTAAGAGCAAAATGGTCAATTTATAAAATAATTAGGGTTAGTTTATCAAGTTTTACTAAGATATCAAAAAATGGCCCCGGAAAATTTAAAAATGAAGAAAATAATTCTTTGAGCAATGTTTAAGGCATAATAGAGGTTAAAAAGATAGAAATGACTTCAGAATGGATTTTTAATAATTAATTAATATTTGGTTGATTAATAAATTTTTAACTAAATATAACTATTTAAAATATCCAGAAGCCTAAGATATTTGGTTTTAAATTGAGAAACAATAGCTCAGGAATTATATAAATTTATAAAATTGATTCCAAGATAAAGTCAGAAACAATTAGCCGAAACAGGAGTTAAAGAGTGGAAAATAATTTCAAAATTAGGGTTTTTAAAAGAAATTCTAGAAAGGGCATTTTCGAAAAGAGAATTAAATTGAGAAAAATCATAGAATGCTCTACTAAATTATGAGAATTTGCAATGACCTTAGACTGATCAAGTAAGCAGGGGTTTCTTAAAAAGCATTTCCAATAGAATAAAGTAACTAAAGTTTTGTAAAGTGTGGGGTTTAAGAAGGAGTCACTTGGTGCCTTCTTACTTAAAGATGAAAAGTAAAGAAGATATCATAACCATATGTTATAATTCATCTGTAGAAAGTTGCTTTATCAGATAAAAGTGGGCCCCAAACCATTTTAACACATGATCATCTTTTATTAAAGGTTTCACGACACCAAGAGATCTCCATTTCGTCCAAAACCAGAAAAAATAAGAGAGAGAGAGAGAGAGAGAGAGAGAGAGAGAGAGAGAGAATGGAGAGGAGAGAGCTTCAAGAGGCAAAATCCAAGGTAAATATGTGTTTATGGCTTGAAATCTTGTATATAAACAAGTTATGGGCCTCTATCTTCCTTTTAATTGGTTTATTTTATGGTGTTTTCACTAGTAGAAAAAAGCTAATTTAAACCGCACATTTTAAATCGCATTTAAAAGAAACAGTCTTGAAAAAATGATCGGTGACATTTTTGTAATTAAGTATATAAGTTCTTAATCATTAAAACCGCACCTTATGGGTGCGGTCTAAAAAGTATATCTTTTAAACCGCATCTACTGAATACAGTTTAAACAATATGTATTTTAGACTGTACCAAAGGGTGCAATCTAAAATAGTTTGTTTTTAAACCACACTTTGATGGTGCAGTTTTAAAAGATAATCCTTTAGAAAAAAGCTTCTAAAAAACTATATCCTCTCAGCGCCCTCTTTCACTTCAAAAACATTTTGAATATCACTCTTCTTCCAAACCTGCTCTTTTTCAGCCCCCCTCTTATTCTTCCTCCTATTCAACACATTGTCGCTACCCCCTCCTTGTCTTGCTCCTCTCCAACATCGATGGAAAGCCTATTGAGAGCTCGGATTGGATGAAAGCCCAATGACACAAAGCTAAAAGCCTCGCTCTGTAGATGGCAAGACCTTCAGTTTTATCCATGACCAACAACATCACCATATGAACCAGTCTCTGTACCTTGGAGGTCTTAGATCTGGGTCTTCGAGGTCTTAGATTTCTACCTTGGAGGTCTCAGATCACAAGCTTTGGAGGTTTTCTCTCCCTCATTGACTCCTCTATGTGCGCACGAGAGTCTTTTCGATCCACTCCTCCCAAAGCTTCAGATCTGCTTCTTTCACAATTTCTCCTTCCTTGTTAGTATTATCCTCATTTCTCAGCTTCTTCTTTAACATTTTCTTCAAAATTTCTTGTGTTCTTTAACATCTTCTTTAACATTTATCTTTTCTTTCTTGGAAATAAAAAAATTTTCTCCAAACTTATTCCTTTTCTTGGTAGATTCCATCAATTTCTTTTACATGGTCATTTGTTCTCGTGATCTTCTTTCATAATTTCACACAGTATTCCGTGCCTCTTCTGTGTTTCTTGTTCTCAACTAATTCTGGAACATCTTTTCGGGGCTTTCATTTTCAGTTTCACTTTTCCTTTGTTTCTCAAAAAACCAAGTTTCCCACCATGTTCGTTGGGCAGATTCGAGGCTTCAGCTCCGAAGGTTAAGTTGATGGTAAGAATGAGAGGCATCTTGATGATTGCCTTCGGTATTGCATTGTTGCTGGCAAGAAGGTTGTAGAGGATGTTGACCTTTGGGGTGATGGGCTTTTAAAGGTGTTTTTAACTATATTATTAATTATTGATATATGGGTTTACCATGCACTAGCAATTCCTTAGTCGTCGATCTGAAACTATAGTTGTTGATCTAAAACTTTTTGTTTCTGAGTAGTTGAATTTGTTCCATGCCCTTTAGCTTCTGCATTAGTTTTTAATCTATAGAAATTGGGGAAAAGAGACAGAAAAAAAAAAAAAAGCTTCTTTAACATGACACCCTTTTCTTGCTAAACTCTAAAATGAAAAAGTATATGTATGTTATAGTTGAACGCTGACCATGTGTAAATGTTTATCTATTTTCTCATTCTCCTGTCAACACTAGAGAAGCAAGACAAAGAAGAAAGACATAGTAGGAGCAGGGCAATAACTATAATTTTTTTAAAATGCCATCTTTTAGACCACAGGTGAGGACATACAGTCTAAAAGGTGTCATTCTTTTTTTAAAAATGGCACCTTTTAGACCGCATGTAAGGATATGCGGTCTAAAAGGTGCCAATTTTTTTTTAAAAATATGGTACCTTCTTTTTTTTTTTTTTTTGAGTTACAAAGGCAAGCTAAGCTTGAGAAAGAAAGGAAAAACTAGGTCGAATGGGGGTCAGTGCCCCTCACAAAAGATCGATCAAACAAAAGATAACTCTTGCAAGTTGGAGGAGTGTTTACCAGAAGGTGAGTCTGGGAAATTTCTGGAGTAGTTCCCTTAGCCAGAGCGTCTACGCACATCAAGGCTTCTCTGTGAGCATGGTATAGCTCAACGTTCCAGCTTCCATATAGGAGATGTCGGGTTGCCTCCGTTTCTTGGCGTAACTGATGAGTAGGTCCCCGATCCCTGAGCAATAAATTAATTGCTTCTAAAGAATTTGAGAAAACTTGAATGTCCGTGAATTGCATGGAACAGCATACTTCCAGTCCTGTTTGGATCTCCAATATTTTTGCAACTATGATTGTGACACGCCCAAGAGCTCTCTGGAACCCCAGTATCCAGCGACCTTGATCATCTCTGATAACACCTGCACAGGCTGCACGGTCTGGTGTCCGAACTGATGCATCTACATCTAGTCTCATGGTTCCACTGGGTGGTGGTGTCTAATAAGACTCTCTAGCTAAGCTCCCCTTGAAAATCTTGTGGATTAACTTTCCCCATGATGCATCTTCCATGAGGTGGAACATGCATTGCTGAAAGATTTCATTTGTAGAAACCCTGCTGTTGTCAAAAATTTGCGAGCATCTAGTCTTCCATATAATCCAACAAACGTGCGCAAATATCCTTGACCATGGCCATCTTCAAAATCTCCACTTACTTGGTTGGCGTGTTGCATTCCATGAAAGCCATTCCTGCAAATCAGACGAAAAGAAAGCAGTATATGTGTTAGGGTTAAGAAAATCTCTCCACACATCCCTCGCTCTCTTGCAATCTCGCAGCACATGAAGAACACTCTCCTCACAATGGCACTCAAAAGGACACTCTCCAGACACATATATCCCTCTTCTTGCCCTCATTGAGTTGGTAATGATTCTCTCATGGGTTACTTGCTAGAGGAAAAATTTTATCTTCTCAGGAACCTGCCAACGCCAAATCTTATGCCAGAAAGGGTTAGCCACCTCATCATTTGGATTAGAAAGGAACACATAAGCAAACTTAACAGAGAAGGCACCATCCGGAGACCCTCTCCCAAGAGAACTCATCCTCCCTGTCGTTAGACGGAGGATTGGAGCGGATGACAGACCTAACAATACGCGAAGGGAGGAAACTGGTCCATTTATTAACATCCCACCCCCCACTAGGAAGAATGAAATCATTAATCCAGTCGTTAGGGTTAATATGCTCCACATTCTGAGTGACAAAATGAATAAGAGGCTTATCCATAGGTGTCCAAGTATCCCACCAGGCCTTTGAGGACAATCCATTATTCACCTTTCGCCCAACCCTTGAGAGAAACAGGTCTCAAACTTCAGTAATGGCTTTCCAAGTAAGAGAGTTGAATTTTCTCTTAACGACCGTGGGCATAGGTTAAAAAAATGGTATCTTCTAGACCGCAGATCTTGACATTCGGTTTAAAAGAAAGTTTTTTTAGATCGCATCTACATGCGGTTTAAAAAAATCACTTTTTAAACTAGTTTTATCTAAACCGTACCTATATGCGGTTTAAAAAGTCTTTTTTGTGCGATTTAAAAAACACTTTTTCCACTAGTGTTTAGTGTTCTTGAAGAGATCAAGAAGAGGATCTAGAGGGTTCCTAAGAGAGAAAGTGAAGAGAAGAGGAAATTGGAATGCTTATGTATCATAATCCAACTCTATACTTGATTTGAAACTTGTTGATGATTTGATTATGTTAGTTTGATGTTGTCTTGAAATTTTGAATGTCAAACCCTAAGGGAAAGGTGCTGTACGAAATTAATTTTGTATGTGGAGGTATGATTTTGTGTTGATTAATGATTGGAAAGTGGTTTAGGAGTAAGATTATGCATACGTATGGAAAGAGTTGTTGAAAAATCTCTTGAAATAATTAAATCCAATCTGAAAATTTGAAAATTGCAATAAAATAATTTGTAAGAAAATTAAATACAAATAATTTAAATGTTGATATCATGGTTAGACAATGAAAGAGGAAAGAACCATCTCCACAACATCAAATGATTATCCTAATTTATAAAAATAAGTAACATTTCTCAAGATTTAAGGGCTAGTTTGGTCGAAAATCTTGCAATGGAAAAGAAAATTTTGATTCTCCTTTGGGGGCACACATTTTCTTGCAACAGTTTCTTAGAACCCAGTTTTTTAGCGGCAGCAGGTTTTCCAATGTACAAGAGAAAAAATTGGTAGGAACCAATTTTCAATTCACCGCAGAAAAGTGCCAAAGAGCCATTTGCCCATGAAATTTAAATAATAAGGCTACCACTTGATGAGATCGAACAAAGTTGCTTGAGGAACCATCACAATATTGAAGTATAAAGTGAAGGGCAAAAACTTCTATATGTTGTCAAAGGTGACCTCCAGAAACCGCAAATGTTGCATTATTGTTCAACCTGTAAATGAGCACGAAGGCTTTTGTTCAGGTGTAACCTGTTGAAAAAAAATTCAAAAAGCGAGCCTTAAAAAGAAGAAACCAAAGAAACAAAAGCAATGGAGGTTAGGATACTACCAATCCAAGTATATATGGAGGGGAAGAATGTTTCTTTAAATTATACATGCTTTGCATGATAAAATAATCAAGGAGACATGATGAGAGTCCAAGTGCTTTCATTCTTATAGGGCAGCGTACTTGATGTTGATACAAGAAGGTTCAAACTTGAGAAGGAGTTTAACTCAAGCAAATTTGAACGTAACAAAATTCGATTATCTCATGCTAAGTCGCATTGAAAACAAAGGCCAAATTCAAGCTTGGCATTGTTGAAGCAGAGCTCAAATTCAAATTTGAACCACCACATGGCTTGCAAATTGTAGACCCAATTTGATTATAGTTTCCAAAATCCTTTGCTCTGCTTGGATGAGAAGAAAAGTTGAGAGGAGAGAAAATGAGAGGAAAGAAAATGGAGAGAAGAGAAAATTGGAGAGAAAATATTATCACTCATGTTGTTTGGATGAATGAGAGAAAATAGAGAAGAAGGAAAATGGATAAATAGTTGAATGACTAAAATATCCTTAGAAGAAAATCTTTTAATAAATAGTTAAATAAATAAAGTATCCTTAAAATATATCAAGTATAATGACAAATTAAATATGATAATAAAAAATTATATTAACATTAATATCATTAAATAATTAAAATCAAATTATTTATTAAAGATATGTTTTCATGTTATTATATTTAAAAATAATAATTTAAATAAAAATATATTATATTTTTTAAGGTTACATGGTTTTAATAAAAATAAATTAGATATTAGAATATATTTTAAAGATTATCCTTCAAAAAAAAGAAAATTACAATCAGAATTTTAAAAAAGTTAAATGTTAGATTTAATGGTTTAAAATGAAAAAGTAATAAAGAACATGTGGGTAAATAAAGGAAAATAATTTTCTCTTCATGTGTGGAGAGAAAAATTGCTGAGAAAATGTGGTGGGATCCACACCTAATTTTCTCTCTAACTTTTTCTCTCTCCCACGTTTTCTTTTACATCTAAGCTGGGAAAAATTTATTTCTCCCCCAATTTTCTCTTCCAGTTTTCTTTTCTCCCTCATTTTCTCTCCATATAAGCAGGGAGTTAAAATCCTGAGTAGGGGGAAGAAAATTGAGCCGATAGCAGTTGCTTTTATAAACCATCAAGTTTTAAAATGGAGAAGTTGGACATTTTATGATTTAAAAAAAAATCTTTGGAGGCATTCAAAACTGCAGGCATTTGAAAGAGGGAATTGTTGCTAAAGAATATGGAAAATAGATATTTGGAATAAATTCACTATAGTTGAAGCCACAAGATTAGGACAATTGGTTTAGAGATTTTTGATACGTTAATATTTAACTTAGTTGTTTATTTCATTTTACTAGTATTAATTATGAACATTAGACTCCCTCAGGTCTTAAATATAAACCCACGGGGCTTATATTTAAAATGAGATGTAGTATAATGCATGACGGTCAAAGTAAAATAAATTTGATTTAGTATCTTAACAAAACAGATTATTATTATTATTATTATTATTATTATTATTATTATTATTATTATTATTATTATTATTTATACTGTTTATTTATTTATTATTTTATGTTTGAATCATTTAATATCTATAGTGATTTTTTTGGATGAAAATATATGGTGGCCTTTATATTTATTTATTTAATTATTTATTTTTGAATTATTGTATTAATTATTGATTCTTTTCAATTTTAACATGAATTTGATTAATAAATGCTCATTGAGTGTAATGTGGTCATTTGTATAATTTTTCTGCTTATCATTATTTTTATCCCACTAAACATAAATATCTAATCAACGCATTTTTAATTTAAGTGTATATTAAACATGTCAACAGTTGAAATTTTTTCATTCAATTCCTCTCCATTACAATCAATTCTTCTTGCCAAATAGGAGTTAAGCAATCTCGTCATCCTTAAGATTTCCTAAAGATCTTGAATTTCCCTAATTCTTGTTTATTTTTCAATATAAATCATGCCAAATTCTTTGTACCATTCTCTCCAGTGCTTTAAATAACTTAGGCCTTTTTTGCCGACAAATAAACTTAGGCTTTTATACTT
>QFDD01001087.1:0-31593 GCA_006871305.1 Vachellia collinsii
GCCACAAGACAAGAAAAGCGAGAGATCAATAAAACAGAAAACAGACATAAAATTGAGGACTTGAAAGGAATGGCCTAAATCTGATTTGAGGAACTTTAAATTTAAGGTAAAAACGGGAAAAAAAAAGGTTTTTTCATCAGAGCTGGAGTAAAGAATTGTGCAATGCTGAAAAAAATTCTGGATAGCAATTCTAAAGCATCTGGACAAGCAATAAATCTTGATAAATCCTGTATCTTCTTTTCACACAATACAATAGAGGATGTGATGAAAGAGACTTGTGAAGTGTTGGGGATTAAAGCCACGGAAGAACCTGTTAAGTATCTCGGTTTACCAGTCAGTGGTAAAAATCAAAGACAGAAGCATTGATATTTGTGAAGAATAAAATGAGTCTAAAGTTAGAGGGATGGAAACAGAGGTTATTGACGTTTACAGGGAGAGAAATTATGATCAAGGCAGTAGCCAATGCCATACCAATCTTCCCAATGTCCTGCTTTAAATTCCCAAGGAAGGTATGTGTCGAGTTTGATAGTATGCTATCAAAATTTTGGTGGGGACAGAGGGAGTCAGGGGAAACTTCACTGGAAGGCATGGAACTCACTGTGTAATGCTAAAGGAGAGGGTGGAATGGGGTTCAAAGGATTTTATAAAGTTGAATAAAGCATTATTAGCAAAGACAGCTCGGAGATTGATGCAGAATAAGGATGATATGTGGTGTAAACCATTAAAAGGCATTTATTTTCCAAAATGTGATTTTATGCAAGCAAGGAGAGGGAGCAAAGCTTCATGGGGTTGGTCAAGCTTACTTGAAGGTAGGGAGCTGTTGAAGAAGGATCTATTTTGGAAAATTAATAAAGGGGATAAGGTGAGCCTATTCAAAGGGAGGTGATTATCTTCCTTAGAAGGTTATTGTTTAAAGCAAAGAGAACTGTCTAAGGAGCAGGAAGAGATAACAGTAGCTGATATAATAGAGGGAAGAGTGTGGAGATTGGATAGTATTAAGAAAATTCTCACTGCAGAAGAGATTGAGGCCATTCAACATACAAGGCTGCTGTTGGTGGAAGGAGATGACCAGCTTATATGGTTGAAGAGCAAGGACGGGAATTACACTGTGAAACTGGGATACAAAACAGTAAGAGAGGAAGGAAGGAAGGAAGGATGAACAAATGAAACCTGGCACATCACATAGTACCCGCAAGATGCTCTGGAATGGAATATGGAATATCATGATGCATCCTAAGGTGAAACAATTTCTGTGGAAGGCAGCAACTAATGCGCTAGCTACTAAAGCTGCACTTCTCAACAAAAAAAGCTCAAGGGACCCTTTATGCAGTATCTGCAAAACTGCACCTGAAAATGTTGAACATGTCCTGTTTCTATGCCCATGGGCCAAAATCTGCTGGTATGGATCCCCTCTTTCTTTAAAATTGAATGATAGAAATATGAGTAGACTGGATAGGTGGCTAGAGAAATGGATGTGTGAAGAGAAAGAGATTGATGACTATAGAATATCAATATTTGTGGGAATAAGTTGGGGAATATGGAAGGCTAGATGTGATTATGTGTTTGAAGGAATTGAAGTTAATGCATATGCATGTTTGTGTAAAGCAATCAGATTGGTTAATGAATATTGGGGTAATGCTGAAAGGAGACAGAAAGAGAGGGGAATAAGAGGAAGAGAGAGAGACTTAAAACTTGGCAAAAACAAGAGGGTGGAAGCGTCAAAATCAACATAGATGGGGTATTCTGTAGTATGGACAAAA
Organism: Vachellia collinsii; assembly: GCA_006871305.1. NCBI lineage: Eukaryota > Viridiplantae > Streptophyta > Magnoliopsida > Fabales > Fabaceae > Vachellia > Vachellia collinsii. The sequence goes on from QFDD01001087.1 coordinate 1,761, forward strand.
GTGCAGGAGTTGGTCTGATTGGTAGGGATGAATCAGGCAAATTTCTAGGTAGGGATGAATCAAGCAAATTTCTAGGAGGTGTGGGGCTGAAGGTGAAGGCAGAATCTGCACTTATGGCTGAATGTTGGGCACTGCTATAGGCCTTGAGAGTGAAGGATATTTTTAGTGCAGGGAAGGTGGTAATCGAAACTGATTGTCAAGAATTACAAGATAGGATGAAGAAAGGAGAAAGCCATGTTGTGACCAGAGATGCAGTGATACTATGCAGAAATGTATGGAGTTACGAAGATCGGATAGCAACTGGATTTTGTCTTTGGTATCACGTGAAGGCAATAAAGCTGCTCATAGAATAGCGGCTGCGGTGAGGAAAGGTATGGTACTGCAAGGATGGCTGTATAAGCCACCATCCTTTCTAGAAACTGTGTTGCTACAAGATATATATGGAGAGGACATGGTTGAAGAAGACAGGCTTGGAATAGGCTAATAGTTAATAGAGTGCCGTATTTGCTGTTTGTTGCTGCTTGCTTTCTATAGGTTGTATGGATAGGTTTTGTGTTTGCTTTGTCTTTGCTTTACAGGTTAAATTGTATGGAGTGTGATAATTTTTTTGGTGATTAATAACATGGACTATTTCTGCTGAAAAAAAAAGAGGAATGACCTAAATCTGATTTGAGGATCTTCAAATTTAAGGCAAGAAAGGGGAAAAAAAGTTTTATCATAAAATGAATATTATAGAGTCATAACAAGCATTACCAGCTTGCCAACGCGTCCAAAGTTTGGCAGGATCATCGTCTGTCAAGCACCACATATTGTCAGAGAACAGACAAAATATGGTTACTACTTGCTATATGATAATGGAATGCAAATCACAACCATGCAGATAACAAGAATATAACCAAAATAGCTGTTGATGGCTTGATGCTTACAAACTGCCTTTTCTCTTTTGAACCTGCTTGAATTTTGTTTTGTCCACAAATCAACACAACTGGACCCGACAACTTGTCAAACATTTCTTGAACCTTACGAAAAAACTCTTTTCTGTTTGACTTCAGGACTGATTTATGAAACCACTGTGCACTGTCTGGAAAATAGACAATAAGAGGTTGCTTGGAATCCAAAACCTGCAGGAGTCATGATTCATTTTTCTAGCTATGATGTATCTTACTTTAGAATCCAATGAAAAGAGGGGAAAGGCATTTCAGCATCATACCTCACATAGAGCCTCCATAGCTATGTAGCAATCCTGTACCTGAGCATCAGGGTCATGCTCAACGTCCTTAACTGCAAGCAAATTTAAAAAAAAAAAAATTCTAATTACGTGAAGAACAAAAGGGCATATTCCTATTCACATACTTAACAACATTATAATTATATCAGAAGCTTTTTGTTTCAAGTCCCACCAAAGAAACTACTTTACCTAGAGGAGGAAAAACGTTATTTCAATATCTGTCCGTCACAACATAGTACCATTTTATTTTCTTTTGTAGGCAGCATATGATTAATAAAGAGATTCTGAGAGAGGGAAAGCAATAGGAGAGCCCATATAAATATATACGAGAACAACTAACAATAGAAATTCAAAAGATTGAGATTGAGTAATTCTATTTTAAAATTTTCAATTTGAGCAAGAAAAATGTACCATGTATCCAACAAAGTCGTGATTCTGTATGTTCATTAGATTTCTCCACCTCAACCTCCTTTGCATTATCTTCGCTAATGTCCATGATTACAGCAACTTGATCCCCCTCCACCTCGTATACCTCTCCCCGTTGACCATTGGACAAAGATCTACAAAAGGCTCACATTTAGTTAAAATAAAATTTCAAAAACTTCATGTGAGCTATCAGCACTTCCAAGACATGTTTCCAGTGGTATAAAACTACAAACTCCATTGCATATATCCACAAAAACACTGTTATAGGACGACACTAAGTGAATCCGATACAATATTAGGCAAAGTAACAATTGTCATAGTCCCTAAGCTGCAGCAAGGACAATAATGACCAGTGCAGTATAATATAAAATACTTACAAACAAGACATATCAGGTACTGCCCATGCAACATGCCAGATCCGTTACAGGGCAATGCATAGTCATTAATTTTCCAACTAAAAGTGCTGAAGTCCCAATCTAATGATCCACCAACCTAAGCATAGAATCATCCTAACTTGAGAAGCAATGCAAGGACTAAAGGAGAGATACATCATAGAAAAGCACTACAAAAGGCTAGCATGAGTAGCAATGCCTTCGATGTTCACAACCACATCCTTTTCTATGAACACCATAGTTGCTACCTGTTCAGAATCACTATATGGAACCATTAACTAGGTTTCAAAGGAAATTGTCAAAGCCATCTGCCCCAATCATTAAGTAAACCATCTCTTCATGAGGCATTAATACTTTCCTGCCTATTGCCTAAAAGCCAAGCAATGCTCAACAGCCATCCAAAATCTCTCATTCAAAGAATTATCAATGGCTTGGGACCAACTATGCATACAGTTGTTCAAACCCGAGCCACAATATCAAAGAATCATCCCAAAACTTGATAACAAGGTTTCATATTTTACCCAGAAGCTTCTTTTTATAGAAATGACAGCCAAAAGTCCTTCGGTATGAACCAATTTTCATTTTTCATGTAACTGAGTTTTCTCCATAACTTCGTAACAACAATTAATTGGCAATTTTTTTTATACTTGACTGTTTTAACAAGAAAATTGAAAATTATTCTCACATGAATATTGGCTAAATAAAAGGAAAAAATCTACAAACAAAATGGTGGATGATAGACCTTTCCCCATTCCATGCAATATCAACATAGACACAGCCCAAAATTATTCTTAGTAATTGACTTAGATGCAAAGATATAAGAAACTGCCTATGGATCATGGATCACACATGGGTTAGAAAAGAAGTTGACTTCAATTCGTATGTAGCAAAAGTCACGAAAGAAGTTTGAAGATTATGGCCCAAGGTGAGAGGCATCGATCCAATTGTTCTCTACACATAGGGATGACTTACCAACCCACCTGCCATGGATATTGGTGTAAGCATTAGTTGGACCATCAGATGTAAGTATCTTCCCCAGTATGATCCTGTTATAAATTATATTGCCAATGTCAGGTGAGTGCTCAGTCCAGTGGGATAATCATAAAAAGGGTTTACAACAAAGAGCAAGGGTGGCTGCCCCTAGGATCACTCCCGCACCTCAAAATACATGATAATCAACCTGATAGAATATCTTATCACCGCTTTCTTCCAATTATTCAGCTTTCTTTATTTCAAAACAAAAGTTCTAGAATCATTTTCATTTTTCTAGACACAGCCCACCTTCAGCATTACTTACATTCTAATTCAAGTTACAAAGAATTACAATGAGGCCCCAACTCCACATCACGCAAATGAAATACAATTAAGATCACATGATCAAAAACCTTAAGCTCCCTGCTGAAATTAATCCCAAGCAACCAAAGATATGTATGGTTATTACCCAGTCGGTCACCATTTCTTCATCTGTTCTCCACATCACATGATCCCACTTTATTCCTCTCTCCATGCCTTAATAACTCACATCCTGTCTATGGTGCTTTCTATTCAAGACTGTTCTGAATGAATTTCTACTTCAGACAAGCCAAGAAATTTGAAAACTTTGTTACATTTTAAGCTTCCTTAGCTCTCTTTTGATTTTCTTTTTGTTTAGAATAATCCTGAACTTCGTAAGCTGTTTCATTCCTATTTCCTCAGATAATGTCTTCTCTCTAATCATGGAAAAAATTAGATGAACAATACACTTTTTTCCTGTCGAATTGGTATGTTTCTCTTCATATCATCATACTCATAACCGGTGGCTAAAATTTAGGAATCACATGATGTGAACAATAACCTTCACACATTCCACAGAAAGGGTCAGCTTAACCCAGCTTTTGTAGAACAGGTCAGCAAGTTATCAGACACTAACATTATAGGAACTTCATACGTTGAGCATCACATCCAACTCTCATATTAGCTTTGTAATGTATAAGAACAGAGCACAACCAATATCTTTCAAGCTCTACGATATGACATGATGTATCATGAAATTTGACAACAATCAAAGAAAAACCATACAATTCCGGATGAAACACCACATACTCACAACATGGAACCATTGCATACACCTCAATATATGCTTTTAAAGTAACAAGTAGAATGGCAAGCAGATAACGAGAGTAGTATGAAGTTCAGAGTTAATGCATCAAAGTAAAGTAACAAATGTGATGAACATAATTTATGGAAAATATAGAGAACAGAGAAACACATTTTTACCTATTGTTGGCTTTCATTTGAACAGATGGTCCAATGTATTTCACACGGTCACCTAAGGATTTTAACAACACATTAACTTACATATTAGCAGGGATTTTAATACCAATTGGTCATTAATAAATAAGAGAGAGAGAGAGAGAGAGTTATTAAATTTAGCATCATGTCACTAACTTAATCCAACATAACATACATAGCCAGCAACAATTTCATAATTTTCCTCACAGAAACCAATAGAGGACAGTAATGCACGTCCAGTACAGGGCAATTTTAAATGCATAGACTCTGATGAGAATTGAGAGTAATTGATATCTTAATCTACTTATATGTGCATAACGTAGAGTTCCATATAAGAAAAGTTCCAGCTACGAAATAGTTAACCTTTCTTTAATTGGCATCCAGATTGGTCAGAAGGCTTCACAACCTCAGATTTGGTTGACTCAGAATTTTCCGACTCTTCAGGTGACCTCTGATCAAAACATGGGAAACAAATGACATGAAAAAAATCTGTAGCAACAAAATGAGTTCAAAAGTAGACTAGGAGGTTACACTTAAATATTCATGTAATTTTAAAATTCTTCAGAGAAGGTTTATACAAGAGTTTCACTCATGATAATTCCCACGAGGCATATTAAAGCATAATACTTTGACATGACCCAAACACTTTGACACCTTCGCAAAAGCTCAGAGGCACATCAACATGTTGACAAAAGCTTCATCGGCCAAACAAACCACAAAACATTGTTGATGTCGACCTCCAAAGCCGAAAAAAGCTTCGACATTGTTTCCTACTTCTATATGTGAAACTCAAACCAGGTGCCAAAAGGCGCATGACTTTTGATAGAGCAAGGTGCCCAAAGGCAAGCACATGAGTGAAGCCATCACCTTTCTTCACATGAGAGGTAATGAGGGTGTTTTGGGCCTCACCTTAGTGCCTTAGGCACAAAGGTGAGAGCCTTTAACAATACTGATTATGAATCCTAGGATTATAAAGTATCTACATATCGGATCAAAGTAAACCTAAATGAAAGTCACTTCAACACTAGCATCAGACTAGTTACATTCTTGGGCCTATGATAAAGCTACTACAATTACAAGATACTTCATTAATTAATATTATCATCATGAAATGGCTGAATAATTATCTCCTGCCACCTAAGTTAACCATTCAGACACCTTTAAGAAATCAACCCTAGTGTCAGGAGAGTTACCATCTAAGGTCTAAGATAAGGTTTTCAGAGTTCCTGAATTGTTCATTAATTCATTTCATTTTATCTTAGCCATAAATTTGAATAACATTATTATGTTACCCTCAAGAAATAAACCATATAGACACCTTTTCAAAGTCTTCAATGTTGTAGGGAACAAGTTTCTGAACAGCAGCTTTCACCTTCTTTAGGGCTGCTTCGGCAGTTGCTATTGCATCATGTTCTTCATTATCACTAGCATCTGACTTTGCCTCAGTACTGCTTGTCCACTCTTCTTCATTGCTTGCACCATTATCATCTTCATCCTCTGACTCTATAGAAGCGTCATCTCCAGATTCTGCATTATCATCATCAGACTCGCATTCTGATGATGATAAGTCATCATCAATATACTGCATGACAAAATGAAAAAAAATATAAATATTAGTAACCTTGTGCTTCTAGACCCGAAAAGCATTAAACCAATAATTCAATTGCAATTTTTCATCCAGAACTTACATAAGGAGCAAGGATGTTGTTATCAAGCACCAGCAAAGGAACTTTTAGATCTCGTGCAAGAGCTCTAACTAATCTTTCTCGATAGAGCTCAGTACCTGAAGAGAGCAAGACATCATGAACATTCAAAAGAAAAATTTTGAATGTAAATTATGGAGGCCAGATTCCAGATAAGCAACAAAATGGAATGTGATATATTTAAATAAAATAATAATGACTAAAACTGAACGAAAAAGATGGCACACCAGGAACACTCTGAAGCAATATTCTCCCACTCGAAGATGAGAGGCGAGCACCATAAGAAGAAGCAACTTTATTATGCCTCAAATGGGAAGCAGCACATTCCACCAGAACATTTTTGGTGTTCTCACTATGAATGGAAAATTAAATCATAAATCCACATTTGAAAATCAAATAAGAGTAGACATTAAAACCACAGCAATGAACAAGGAATAGCAAGTAATTACTGAATATAGTAAGGAAATGTCTCCCATGAAATGTTTATTTTCTCCCAAGGAACAACTCTCCTCAGAAACTCATTTTTGAACTTATCCTTTCTGGTTAAAAAGGGTGATTCTCTTTTTTTATTTTCAATGGCAATCTTCTCATTCTTGAGCCACTCCTCTTGATCCTGTTCCCCGAGTCGAGCATGAGCATTGCAGAGTTTGGCATCTTCCCCAAACTTATCTTGGCAATTCTTTTCCTTATCACAGTGAGCTCCATCATTTGCATTTACATGTTTATCCTCACTTGCATTCCTTCCATCACTTTCTGAACTGTAGAAGCGTAAATGAGTACTTCTCAAATATAAACCAGGCCTTCTGTTCAGATGAGTACAACTATTATTAGATGTTGCAACCCTAGATAAAAAAGACTCCAATAGACATCTCCTTATTATGCTATCATGCGAAACACATTCTTCCATGGTAGTCTTAGGGCACTGAGATTGAAAGCATGCCTGACCATAGCATCTTGGTCTAACAATGTATTTGGATGGCTGAAATGAAACGCTCCACCTCCAATCTCGACACTGTATTCTCCTAAAGTACATTGGAATTATAGTTTTTCTCCCACTCTTCTAGTGCTGCAGCAAGAGAATCCTTTCATCAGATTATATGAATGCAAAACATTAATAGTTATTGTAACTACATTACTCAATAACTTTAAGGTTCAGACTGCAACCAAAAATTAAGATAAGCAACATTAAATTCATTCAAAGAGATTATGTTGAGAAATTCTATAATATTGGACCGCAACATATCTACGTGGAATTGTCTTAAGTTTATTATTTTAGATCTTAGTATCTTAGCATCTAGAGTTTGAGACATCTTATATGATGGAACTCCTTATTTGTGCCACCCTCCTGATTCACTGTATTTCTGCTCTTAACCTCAATTCACAAGAACCATCAGATATACCAATTTAGTTTACCATTTCAATAGAAGCAAATACAACTGATCCATTCAGAAGTATCCTTCAAGAACAAGGTATAATAATGAATGAGAAAAATAAATTAAATGATAGTGGACGAGACAAGTATAATATGATTTCCCTGATTTTTTTTTTAAAAAAAAATAATTTTAGGTGAAATTCTGTAAAGATATTTTCCAAGGACACGCTGAAGTCTGAAAACCCTGAATGGCTGATCGTTCTCATGCCATTCCTAATTATTTTAGTCTTTGGTATTAAGATTTACTTAGACAGTCAGGTTTAGGATTTGGAATATTATTTCATACAGTTCACATTCATGCAAATGGTAGGAAACCATAACAGTGTCACGCAATGTGTGCATTCCAACTGCATCCTTGACATAACTCCATAAGAATGATATTAAAAGATTATATTAATATTCTGTTCATCGTTAGTTACTATAATTAAGTCCCCTGACAAACATTATGCTAAATAATATATATCACTCCCTTGATATGTGGCTGGCCTAAAGAGACCGGATAAGATTTATTCAAATACTGACATCATAAATTGAATATTAAGCATATATATACATGAAGTATATGATGGCCCTTTCGTAATCAAGATAAACCCTCCGCAAAATAGAAAAAAGGCAACCATTATGCATATTGGATTTGTGAAGGAGGGAACCATTCACTTTGGCACTTTCCAATGAACAAAGCCAGAACTGGTCAACCGTAAAGGAGAGACGAGGACCTAAAGAAGGCCATCCTAGAATTGCCAGTAAGCATGCTCATTTATTTACGCTTCATATCAAATGATATACATTCATCATGAATTATTATGAAACCAGTAAAACAAGTGCATCGAAAGGTTGCGTCTTGAAATTTGCGAGACAGAAAAAAGATCCACATGAACACTAGTCCACAAGACGATGAACAGAAAACCGCAGATAACATAAAACCACAACAGATTGAAAAAAGATTCCTTTCTGTTCATCCAATTCAATTATTTGTCACTAAAAGTCCAGATTGTCATGTTTTTCCCTGGTCGGCTTAATCCAATGACATGTAGAATCATTCGCTCTACTGCGATATATAGAATCAAATGATGATAGAGGGAGAAACCACACCGTTTGGGAGCAAATTGGCTCTGTCCAATCTTAGTGTTAGCCTGTGGCCATAAAAGAACGTGGGGAAGGAGCGTTCGGAAGAAGAGAGGGATGCGGGAACTGTAAGAGGTGAGGTGAAGTTATCAACTCAGATGGTGCAGCACAACAGGAACATTGGGGACATCTCCGGATGTCGTAGGTGTCCTCGGACGTCGGCTCGTGCTTCTAAACTCCGTAGGTTTAGGCCCATCCCAGGACTGCTCTACCTACGGCCCAGAAAAGGCCCATCTAACATGTATTTTGCCAGCAGCTAGGCCCATTCAATTCGAATTTTGCTAAGATAATGATAAACATTAATTATTTTGAAAACTCTTGATTTTTTTTTTTTGCGGCCGCAAGGATGTTCAGCAGTTCAGGAGGTGATTCTTTTTGTCTTTTGGAGTTTACTTTAGCCTCCAAGAATCATCATCCAATAACCGTAGCTCAAGAACTATAACAAAAACAAATATAGTAACATAGATACAGCTTACGAAGAAATGATACATGACATGTTGGGCATTACATGTGTAGAGATGTTAATTGTGCTTATTTTGAATAACGAATTATGTAACTAGCAGAGTGCACATGCACAGCTTCATGACGATTGACGAAGCTTCCAAACGAAATAGTACGATACAGAGTAATTAAAGTTGAAGCATGGTCTTATTCTGAAAGTACGTACGTACGTGGAGAACAACAGGAACATTGGGCATCTCCGGATCTCGTAGTTGTCCTCAGACCTTGGCACGTGCTTCTAAACTCCGTAGGTTTAGGCCCATCCCAGGACTGCTCCACCTACGGCCCAGAATAGGCCCATCTAATATGTTTTTTGCCAGAAGCTAGGCCCATTCAATTCGAATTTTGCTAAGATAACGATAAACATTAATTATTTTGAAAACTTTTCATTTTTTTTTTGCGGCCGCAAGGATGTTTAGCAGTTCAGAGTAGAGTCAGAAAAACGGGCCCAACCCGTGGGTTGAGGCGGGTTTAAGCTGTAGAAAATGAAGCCCGCCAAAATGTGGGCTACATGAACCCGGCCCACATAACCCGCGGGTTATGTGGGCTCAACCAGCCAGCCCGCCTATATATTTTTTTTAAAAAAAAATAATTTTTTAAGTAATTTTTTTACAATATTAAATCTTTATGAACCATACAACACATTATTGTATATACTTATTTCCATTTTATTGTTGTTTATGTATCAAAATGAATATTTTTTAAAAGAGGTTTAGAATTAAAATAAATAAAATTTATTAAATACATTATAATTGCTAAATAATATATGAAAATTTATTCCGAAGATTTTTTTGAAGCCAATTAATTATTTGTGTAAGTATTTATGTTTATTAAAATTTATAAATATATATTGAAAAACTAAAAAAAATGGCGGGCTGGCAAGCTGGCTTGCCAACCCGCCATGTCCGGCTCGGGCTGGGGGTCTCCCAACCCATCAAAATGCGGGCCCTGCACCATTTGTCCCTAGAGTTAAGCGAGTTGGCCCGCCAATCCGCTGATCAGCCCGTTTAGCGGTTTTAGTTCAAAAGGTGATTCTTTTTGTCTTTTGGAGTTTACTTTAGCCTCCAAGAATCATTATCCAATAACCGTAGCTCAAGAACTATAACAAAAACAAATATAGTAACATAGATACAGCTTACGAAGAAATGATACATGACATGTTGGGCATTACATGTGTAGAGATGTTAATTGTGCTTATTTTGAATAACGAATTATGTAACTAGCAGCGTGCACATGCACAGCTTCATGACGATTGACGAAGCTTCCAAATCAAATAGTACGATACAGAGTAATTAAAGTTGAAGCCTGGTCTTATTCTGAAAGTACGTATTTACGTACGTGGAGTGTATGGATAGATGTTCTATCTATGTCATCTCAATAACCTGTCCCGCACGCTTCTTCCTGGCCTCTGCAGCCTCAAGATCGTCATACAAGGAACTGCCATACTTGGAAACAGAGTTGTCAAGCTTATCCCCCTGACCCCATATGGCATACGCCTCCTCCCCATGAGCAGCCTCGTCCCCTACCTCCATGTCCTCTTCCGACATCCTTAGAGGCATCAGCAGTCGAATGAACAGACATATCAAGCTGGTCACAATCACGTTGAGCAGCGTCACAAACAACACCCCCAGGAGCTGGACCCCGATCTGTCGCAACCCAGTCTTGGCGTCCTTCATCTGGAGACCATAGAAGAGGCCGACATAGTTGTTGTAGGCGCCGTAGAAGAGGAAATTGAGCTTGGGCTCCGCAAAGAGGCCCGACATGATGCCTCCCAGAGATCCGGCGACGGCGTGAGTGTGAAACACAGCCATGGTGTCGTCCACCTTCTGAAGCAGCTTGGATCTCTTGTGGATCACCATCATTGTCACCCAGGGAATGGAGCCTGAGCATATCCCCATGAATATGGCGGCCCATCCCTGCACAACGCCGGCAGAAGGGGTGATGCAGACCAGGCCGGTGATCATGCCCTGAACCGCACCGATCACGGAAGGCTTCCGGAAGAAGATGACGTCGAGGACGACCCAGGTGAGGAGGCTGGTGGCAGTGCATGCATGTGTGTTCAACACCGCCAGGGAGGCGTCCATGCTCACCGAGTAAGGGTCTCCTCCATTGAAGCCCGTCCACCCCATCCACAGCAGTCCCGCTCCTGCTAGCATCAGCAGTATGTTGTTTGGAGGAAACCTTTCTCTGTCCTTGTTTAGCCTTGGACCCACCTGCAAGCACGCATTAATTCTTTTATTACTCTCTAGGACAACTTGGGTGGCTACAAGCCGCTCATTTTGGCGCACTTACCCAGTATGCTGCCGTGAATCCAGCAACCCCGGAAGAGAGATGGATGACGTATCCTCCGGAGTAGTCTATTAAGCCCATCTTGGCCAGGAAGCCATCAGGACACCAGATGCTGAAGGCTGTGAAGGTGTAGGAGAATGTGAGCCAAAGAGGAACGAACAGCATCCAGGCGTAGAAGTTCATGCGCCCCAGCACGGCCCCAGCGATTAGAATCAAAGTGATTGCAGCGAATACGCCCTGAAAATATATCATCGTGGCGTTTGGGAACAAGCCCAGAAACGCCGGCTTGAACAGGTATTTCTCGTCCAGCGATAGAGCAGGCTTCCCCCAGAAGGGAGCGAGCTTATCCCCAAACGACAATCTGTAGCCCCACACGACCCAGCACACGAAGACACAGGCAAAAGCATAGAGCGACATGAAGGCTGAATTCACCGCCCATTTCTTCTTCACGGCTCCTCCGTACAAGATCATGAGTCCAGGCACGCTTTGCATCCCCACCAATGTTGCTGCTGTGAGCTGCCATGCATTGTCTGCTTTGTTCATCCAGTCGGGGCTCGCCGGGGACGATGCAAGGTTCGACGGAAATGCCATTTTAATTTATTAAACAAGGCTGGCTAGTGCCACGGAAGAATGTGATTAATTAGTACAAGAATGGTTGATCAGAAATGGGGTTTTATGAAGGACTTGGCTTTTGATTCTCACGCCTTGCTGATATCATCATGCTAGCTTTCTCCAATTCTCGTCCTGCCCTGTCTTAGGCCACTTCGCTGCTAATATTATTGTTTACTAGCAGACGGGTATTCCAACCATGTTTCTGGCCTAACGGTATATTCTATGCATGCTTATTGGTTAATTCATGTCAATTTTAGCTAAAAACCATTCATCCCATGTTGTTAATGTCATCTAAACGTGTTTTATATTTTGTGTGAGTTGTCCCCTCTGTAATAGATTCAGTACAGCATGCAAATTCTCTAGCTTGCCATTTGGAATATAAATATATATATATATACGTATATTGTCTTGTAATGCGTTAACGAGGGCCTACACTTTGTTGATCTGCCTTCTTAAGTTAGTGCGCAAAACAGAAAATGATTGCTCAACATTGGAGAATTAAACCCTGTTAAGCCATTCCAATCTCAACTTTTAATTGACGGGAGAATTAAAAACCCTTACAGTTATAATTTGTATTTTCCTCTCAGACTTTCCCCCTAAAAAATATGAATAACAATCATCCGAAAAATGGTACAATTTTTTAAGACAATTATATCATATTCCATCACTTTTAATAATTTATATTAATATTTAGTTCACATAAAAGTTCTAACGTAACGCATTTATCATGAGACAAACAATGTAGCCCTATGCATAAGTTATGAACAGTGGGATTTATTTCTTAAATTTTGGGTAACTCACAAGTCCCACGCTAGTTTAATCCAAAATCCGACAGAGGCATCAATGTTCTAATTTCGACATCATAATATCATCCATTACATACTAAACACAATAATCATGGGGCTAGAGCATCCTAGTTTTTTTTTTCTTCGACAAAATTGCAAGGTTTATATAACTACAAAAGTCCTCAAGTCCAGCTGTAACTTGTGATGCTCCATTTGATTCTCACGAAAAGCAACAGAACTTGAGCAAATTAAAGGCATTCCCTTGCACTGCTATCCAAGAGAAGAAATCATCTGAGAATGAAAACGCACGTTGGTATAAGGAGGTGCAGTCACAACTATGCTAATCACATTATCTATACAAGGCAGACAACATACATACACGCTTGAAATTATTAACCTTTAGGCAAGAAATATAGTCTTCTGACTTCTGACGAAATAAAGAAGTTATTTCAAGATAAAGGCATATTTTCATTTTAAATCATTGAAGTTCCACTCAAACTTAGATTCAGACCCAAGAATTTTTTTTAAAGGGTTTCTTTACATCCCCTTGCGACTTTTAAATGCTTGGGATGTAATTCCTGTTGTTCCGGCGCTCCAAAAACCTTCGACCAGGATTTTCCACCGTTTGGGATGTCAATGACGACGCCGCGGAATAATTGCAGTCTCAGTAATCAATGCCTCCTTGATGCTTTGGCACAAGTCATTGACCCTTTTGATTCATGAAATTACACGAACTTCCAAATCCAAATCTCAACTCTACTTTGAATGTGTGAGGCATGAACTACCCAACATCTTCACAAGCGTGCTCTAAATCACTACGATAAACCAAATGACGCCATTATGGCTTCACAGACCAATGTGATTTAAGTAAAATGGTGCAGATGAAATTCAATTGGTGATACAAGAAAATTTAAACGCTCCAACACAATAAGAGAGTAAGTAAATTCAGGCAAACATGTTATCCAGGCACCTTGACCGAGAGTCAATGTGGCAGTAACTTATCTCCATACAACAGCGTGCAGGATTTGGAGAATATAAGAAAATCAGAGATCTATTATAAAGGTTTTGTCCAATTCCACTGAAGATCCTTGCGAGAAACCTATAAATCAGGAGGAAGAATAATGAACTTATACCTGAAGATAGGAGGCATGACGTGGCTCATGCTTGTTGAATCATGGAGGGAAATATCATTTCACATCACTGGTATCTACAGGTCTGTTTGGACTTCCCCTCATCACCTCTGCTAGAAGGCATCTCACTCTGCCGGCATGAATGTAACCTAACTTCGCTAGCTAATTAAACTCAATTGTAATGTAATCTAACTTTCTTGGTCTTTAATCATTGGACCAATATTACTGTAGCTAACAATTAAAGTCAAGATTATTAAATAAAATTCTATAGTTTTTTTTTTTTTTTTTTTGCTAAGCATAAGAATCTTCTTACTGAAGATAATCATGTTCAAGACACTATCAAGCACTAAATGCGGACACCTATCCCTGTGGGAATTTGAATCTAGCCTAGCCTATAGCACTTTAGTTGCTAGCCTAGTCTTGTCACGATTGAATCTAGCCTAGCCTATAGCACTTTTCTACATCATTTGTGATACATTCAACCACTACTTTTAGGCCATGTCTGTCACTTGATAACATAAAATGGTGCCAAAGTGTACGCCTCCTCTTGTAGAGGGTTGTCGTGACTTCAAGTCTAAAGTGACCTCATACATTATAGTTACTATAAGAATCACTGATGACACTTTCCATCAATCCATACAGTATCATCACAGTGGCTCAGTTCATCACCCTTGTTCTCAAACAAGGACCCACATATTTGATTTGATATCTCTCATATCCATGATTACACTCATCGGCCAACATATATACTAGTCTCAATATATTATAGTTATCATAATTCACAATAATACTTTACCAGAGATGCTATTAAGAATAATACTCTAGGGGCAGTTATATATTGATTTTTAATGCACATATATAACAAGAATATAAAAACTCAGTTACTTTTTAATAAATCTTAGTAGTCATGAGATGATTTTCAGGACAAATACTAACAGATAAATCAATCTTAGTAGTCATGAGATGATTTTCAGGACAAATACTAACAGATAAATCAAGGAAGTTTCAATTCAAATCCAGGAGACCTGTATTTGGCATAGAAATCAATCAACTAATATTCAGGGTACATAAATTATACCTGGGCCTTCTGCTACAAGGCTTAATTTATTGAACGTTTAATGCCACCTCCGGCCATAACCTCTTCCATGATCCCATTGGCCACCTCCATGCCATTCACCAGACTGATCACCACCACCCCACCCACCACCAAAATGATCACCACCATGCCATCCACCTGATTGATCACCATCACCTCTACCATCTTGAATATAACGCCGAGGTCTTCTTTTCTTCACTGACAATACATAACCTCCAACTTCAGTTCCATCGAGTTCTAGTGCTTTATTGAAGCCATCAACATCCATGAAATCTAACCAAGCATACCTGTAATAAGCACGCATTTACAATCAAGGTGGGCAACAATAAACCCAAAAGGATGCTTGCCGAAAAGGCAAGGGCCCATGAGCTACAGGTTCAACACAAGATATTTTACCGAACATTACTTTTATTCCATTTTAAAATCCACAACATTCCTAGACAGATCCCAAATCTGTTTTTTCCCTTTATGCAATGTCAAGACAGCAAGACTACAGAAAGGCATAAGCAAAAAATAACAGGACAGCACCAATTTATGTGAGGTAAAATTATAGGGGCATGTTGAAAATTTCCAGAGTTTATTATGTCATATCATCCAGTGAATAAGAAATTGGCCATTATTAACAATAAACAATAAAAGGAACATACCCCTTAGTAGAACCAGTGCCATAATCTCTTGCAATTGATATCTTCAAAATTATGCCACAAGAACTGAAATGCTCTTCCAGGCTAGTTCTTATCTGAAAGAACAGAATTGGAGTCATTAGCAGCTAAGAAATGAGAATACAAATTATGCCTTGGATAGCGAGCCATGCATGCAATATTGTCCACAAGAAATAACGTAACGAAATATGTTCGAGATAGAATTACCTCATCTTCTCTTAAGGATGTATCAAAACCCCTTACAAACACTGTTTGAGACTCAACACTTCCAGAGTCATCCCTGTTCCCACGGATACTAATAAACAGAAAAGGGAACATGTGGATACAAGACAGAGAATGAAATGAATCATTAAGATGACAAATTGGTGAATACCTGCTATTGGAAGAATGCACATTCTTTTCATTTGCCAAATCAAGCTTTACATATTGTCTCAACAGTTCATTTCCATTCAACTTAAGAGCCTATCATTACATGATAAAAATTCTTCAGCTCAATAAAGTCTAGATATTAACAAATCGATGAAGCACACCATCTTTGAACATTGAGAGAGCACGGATAAAAAATGTGGACAGAGCAAGCTAAGGTATAGCAGCTCAGAAAAAAAAAATAATAAATGACAACTGAATGAAGCTTAAAGGAGAGAAGCACCAACTTATACCCTCCATATTCGTAATGCTTAACCCTTACTCAAAGAAAACAGTTTTGTAACCATATTAAATCCTATGACAACCGCTTCCATAAGACAGACCCTATGATGGAATATGATATCAATGAGGTATGTGGCAGATTATGTAAATAGAGATATGTGGCAGATTATGTGGGATAGGATAATAGAGGATATTAAGGAATAATCATCTTCTAATATCTAGGGATTATTATGATTGAGATGAACGATTGTACTCTATAAATTGTGTAATCTCCTTCTTGTGAAATATATGGAATTGTTCAAATATCCTTGAGTCCACATATTACCATTCTACTTTCATTTTATTTTGATTTTTACTGTTTAGATTAAGAATTCAAATCCTATCTAGGTTATTAGCCAAGATGATTCCCTGATTCTCACATAGCTCTCAATAACATAGAAGCTCAAGTTTTGCAACAGATCAAGCTATTTCACCAAAATACAACGTAATAAAAGCACGGGAAAGGGATAGGTGATAATAATACTCCATATAATTTTTAAAGGATTATGAATGATGATCAAGCTAGATATTATGAGACAAGAGCTTACATTTCGTGCTGCTTCTTGAGTGGCAAACTCAACATGTCCGAATCCTTTAAACCTCCCTTCACGATCTGTGGCTAAGCGGATATCAATAATTTCTCCACAATCTTTAAATACATTTTCCCTGAACAATGATGAATCGATAAGTAAACAAAAAAATTAAACCAACAAACAAACAACAAAAGCCTTCTCCATCTTGGTGGGATCGACCACATGAATTATATGACATTATATAAAATAACTGCCAAGAACTTGCATATGAAATAGTACATACAAATCAGCCCTTTCCACACTATATGACAAATTTCCAACAAAAACTGTCTTTGATGTGCCATTTTGTTCTTTTGAAGCAGCTGGCATTTTACCCTGAAACATTTCATAGAATCAAGCATGAGATCATTGATTGAAACATAAGTCACAATTATTTCAGACCATCAACATAGGATGAATAAATCAACATATTTGCTAAACTTTTCCGCCATATATGTGGCAAAACATTTGAGCCACCAAAACTGACCATCCAACACCTAATAGATGTACAATCCATAGGTCTCGAAGAGACAAGGCTAGTTCAGTTTCTCTTAAATTATTAGGAAGAAAAACAACATGAACCAATTGAACTAGATGCCACCAACCATCTAGCAGTTTATGAATCACAAAAACATTTATTAATTTTTCTACACATGAATAATATCCCATCAGAAAACATGAAACTGAATAGGACATACAATCATGTGTATAGGAAATAAAGCAACAACCAAATATGCTCCACATAAAATTACCTCATTTCCTTCTAATGATTTATCCTCATGAAATGATGCATTCCTGTTACTACAATTATTAACAAATAAACAGAATAAGGAAATCTTGGATATGATGTAGAAATGGGGGAAAATTTCTTGGATATGAGGTAGAAATGGGGGGAAATTAAGGTAATCAAAGAAGTGCGTCACGAATACTTGCTAATGTGGGAATATGCACCCCTTTCAACAGCTAGATCGAGCCTAAGAGAACGTCTCAACAGTTCCTTGCCATTCAACATAAGGGCCTAGCATTACAAGATAAAATTCTTCAGCATAATATACTTAAGATACAAACAAATTAATGAAGCATGCCATCTTCACAGTCTATGAGGACTCAGTAAAAACCAGCAGCAAAGACCAACTTGAAGCATGGTTGCAAAACCAAAATCATACAAGAAAACCTACTATGCAAAAATCAGGACAGAAATATCAACTTATAGCCTCTATCATTAATAAGCATAAGGAATTGAGTATAGATAAATAGTTAGATATGATAGATACTTCCAAAGCTATCATCCATGACAAGTGGGAATGTGAGATATCGAAGTAAAGCAGCAAGGGAAAGGGAGAGCAAAAGAAAGGAGGAAGAAAGGGAAAACTTGAGAGGGAGAGTAACTAAGAATTCTCAAATTTATTCAATAAATCAAAGACATATAATAAAGGATTTTCCTATAAGGATTGGCCTACATAGCATCTTTGAGCCCTTGCTTGCTTAACCTGGTTTTAGACATTTTAACTAAACTAATTTTAGAGGAATCTCTAAGTGCATGCTTTTTGTTGATGATATGTTAACTCTAAACTTGAATTACGGAGAAGGACCTTGAATCAAAGGGTTTATAGGTGAGGAGTAGTAAGGCATAGTACAAGCACTACAATTTGGACTAGAGGCCAGTTAAAAGTGATATGGAGGTTAAAATGAGGGATCAAATCATTCCTTAAATGACAGTTTGAACATTTGGGATCAATTATATAAAAGGATGGTGAAGTTAATTGAGATATTACATGTAGAATACAAGTTGGGTGGTTCAAAAGGAGAAAAGCTACAAAAGTAATTTGTGATCGGAAATTTAAAGGGAAGTTTTGTTGAACATCTATAAAACCAACAACACCTTACAGTAATGAATGTGAGCTTTAAAGGAACAGTAAGAGTATAAAATTGGAGTAACAAAGATGAGCATGTTGAGATGGATGTCGGTCATACTAATGGAACAAATAGTATTATTGACCGATAATTCTCAAAACAAGTTAGCTACAACCTCTTCTATGAGGAATGGAAGAGGGGAAAGGGAAAAATGAGCTAATTAGACCAAGTTCCAGTTTACAATGAAATGGAAAAGAAACAATAGTTGAAATGAAAATGCAACTCCACTATTCCTAACATTCAAGAGGTCAGGAGCTCTCCCATAAGCCAGTCCAGGATTTTCTACCTCTATCTAGGGCACACAACCCTAGATAACCGTCTTGCCACTGCCTTCATCATTCTTGGGCCCTTTGCCAGGTTTGCCTTTCTTATTGTGGGCCCCCTCTCGGTTCTGTGTCTATTGTAGGTTACTGGGCCGTCTCCTCTTATATGCTTAGCCCACTGCAGCACTACTGAGTCCATCATTACCACCTCCTAAAAGTCTTGCCTTGTCCTCAAGGCGAAAATCCAGAAATTGAGCAACCATAATAGCCATATCTTCCCACGTATTATCACAATCAGGTAACTGCTGCCATTTAATTAAGACCTAATCAATGCCATCTGTCATTTTTCTGATTTTTAAGACCTATTTAGGTTCGACCTGCAACTCGTAATCCTTGGATAGGAAGCTGGGAAGCTGTTGGGCACACACGGAGGAGGATAGAGACCTTTTTAGCTGTGACACATGAAAAGTGGGATGTACCCGCAAAGTTTATGGTAATTTCACTTTGTAGGCAACCCTCCCCACATGTTGTAAAATCTCCAAGGGTCCATAGAACCTTGGCATTAACTTCTCATGCTGTTTCTTGGCTAGGTTCCTGAGTTTGTAAGGTTGTATCCTCAAATAAACCTTATCCCCCACCTAAAACTCAACATCCCTTTAAATTGGAGGAATGAAGACACGATCTTTATCAAAGACAATCGATTTGGGAAAACCATCTAACTTCACTACCTCAACTATAAATTTCTCAGCCACTTCCTTAGCAGTAAAAGGGTGAGAAAGAGGAATGAAGTGAGCATATTTAGTAAGTCTGTCCACTCTCACTATGATTGTGTCATACTTATGTATTTTAGGCATACCTACAATGAAATCCATGCTTATGTCCTCCAAGACCTGTTGTGGGATAGGTAAAGGCTGCAGCAAGCCTACTGGACTCACAGCTTCATACTTATTACGCTGACAAGTCTCGCATTTTTGCAATATGTTCTTGTATATCCTTCTTCATGCCCTCCCATAACACCACTTCTAGCATCCTCTTAAAGCTCCGCAGATATCCAGAGTGTCGCCCGATAGGTGAGTTATGGAACTCCTTAATCAGTGCAGCTGTTTTAGGGGAGTTACGGGGTAGCACCAGTCGAATATTATACATAAGGCATCCATTGTTTTGGGTATATCCTGTGGGCGCATTTGTCCCCAGTAGCACCTATTGCCAAATAGCATGATGTTTATCATCCTTGGCCACCTTTGCTTCAAATTCCTCTATCATTGAGATGCATGTTCATGGTCTCCTTCCTTGACATTGCATCCGCTGCTCTATTCTCCTTCCTTGGTTTATAATGTCTCTCAAACCTGTACCCCATCAACTTTGAGACCCATTTCTTTTGGTCAAGATCAATAACCCGCTGTTCCAACAAGTATTTCAAAGCTTTCAGATCAAACCTAATGATAAATGGCTTTGCAGCTAAATACTGTTGCCACTTTTTGATTGCAAACACAATTGTCATTAATTCCTTCTCATGGACTGAACCAAGTTGTGCCTTTTCAGAAAGTTGTTGGCTGTAGTAAGCAATGGGTCCGCCTTGCTGCATGAGAACTGCCCCTGTTCCAACCCCAAAAGCGTTAGCTTTAATTTCAAAAGGCAATTACAAATCAAGCATGGCCAAAACTGGTGCACTAACCATGGTGTTTTTCAGCTTTTCAAAAGTTATTTGTGCTTTATCTTCCCATCTAAATTTGAGTGAAGTAGTCAAAGGTGCAGCAATTTTTCCATAGTTTTTAATAAACTTGCAAAAGTATCCCGTAAGGCCTAGGAATCCCCTCAACCCCTTGATGTCTCTTGGTGTTGGCCAAGTAACCATCACCTCAATCTTGGCTGGATCTGCCTTAACCCCTCCAACAATGATAAAATGGCCCAAGTACTCAAGTTGTCGCTGCTTAAAGCTGCATTTCTTAATATGAATGACTAGTTGATGTTGCTGCAACTTTTGGAGAGTAGTTTCCAAATGCTCCATGTGCATTTATTCATCCCTGCTATACACAAGGATATCATCAAAAAACACTAAAATAAATTTTCTTAAATAATCTCGAAAAATATCATTCATGAGCGATTGAAAGGTGGAAGGACCATTGGCGAGGCCAAAGGGCATAATCAAGAATTCATAGTGCCCATCATGCACTCTGAAAGCCATCTTGTGTTCATCTCCAACCTTAATTCTTATCTGATGGTACCCAGACTTGAGGTCCAGCTTGGAGAATATGGTAGCAACTCCTAGTTCATCCAATAGCTTGTCAATTGCTAGAATGGGATAGTTATCCGGGACTGTAACTTTGTTCAGGGCTCTATAGTCCACACAAAATTCCAGCTTCCGTCTTTCTTCACTAAGAGCATTGGACTAGAGAAAGGGCTGCTACTGAGCCTTATAATTCCAGCTTCAATCATCTCCTTGACCATCTTTTCCATGTTGGTCTTATGGCTGTAGGGATAGCGATAGGGACATAAGTTAGATATCTGCCTCCCTTCCTTTAGAACTATTGAGTGATCTTTGGTCCAGTGAAGAGGAAGGTTGGAGAGAGATTTACACACTTCGCTGTATTTTGCTAATAATTGTTGTATTTCCGCAGGCAACACTACAGGAGCTTCTATTTCAAGTCCTTGTGAAATTTCTAGAGCATTAATCACCAATACATAAGCTTTAGATTTCCCTTTAAGAGCCTTCCTAATTGCCTTACAAGTAGAATGCATCTGAGTTAGAGTGAGATCCCCTTCTAAGCACAGCCACCTATTTGCATGTTTAATCTTCATGTAAAGCTGTCCCCAATTCACCTTGACTTCACCCAATGATTCCAACCATGCTATCCCCAAGACTAAGTCGATATTGGCCAATGGAAAAGGGTAGAACGTCTGTACTACCTCTAAACCTTGCAAGTTCAACCTCACATTCTCGCATTTTCCACTTTCATAAATCTTCCTACTATCACCAACAGCAACAAAATAAAGCAAGGTCAGAAGCACTAGAACTTTCGCCTCCTTCACCATTCGATGAGAAATAAAATTATGCGTGGCTCTACTATCCACCAACACGACCACAGCTCTACCATTCATGTACCCCCTCGTCTTCATTGTTTTATAGCTCGAAATCCCCCTCATGGTTGTTTGAGAAAGTTCCATTGCTACACATGTCTTCTCAGCCTCCCCCTGCTCTAACTCTTCAAAATCCCCTTCTCCTATTTCATCTCCACTCTTTTCTTCAACTATTAGTAGTTGTAGTTGTTTAGCCTTGCATTTATGGTTCGGTCCCCACTTCCCCTCAAACTTTAAACAGCCCCATCACTCATCGCCGATTAGCTTCCACCTCAAAGAGTCATCGAGTGCCTTTGTTACTGCTTCCTTCGCTACTCGCGACCTCATTGTTCGCCACCCTTGTTGGTTCAACTCCTTTACTATTGTGATTAGAAGGGCCCAGCATCACACTTTGGTTTCGGGATGTCTCCAATGGTGTCAAGAACTTGGGTTGTGGTGCCATAGTCGTCATCCACCTCATAAGGTTCTCCTTACGTCCCATCTTCGATTCCCACAACTGCCTGGCCCTTTCCAAAGCCGAGTTTCAACCTTCCACTATTGAGGTGATGCCCATAAGGTCATTTCAGTTTTTGGGCTTCAGTACCCTCACCTCAGCTTTCTCTTCTTCTTTGAGCCCATTCATATACATGCCCATAATTGTCTCCTCTTTTACATCATTAAGAGTTGATGAAATCATTTCAAACATTTCTCTAAATTCCAACACAACCCCACTCTGTTTCAGCCCAGCCAAACACTCGTAATTATTGCCCACCTCCATCACATGAAAGCGTTTGATCACTCCTTGCTTGAGTTCCCCCCAACTCGCCACAGGTGCCCTCATCTCTACCAATTGAAACTAGTTGAGCGCTTTTCCTTCCAACCCCACCACTATTGCGTCCATCTTCTATGTTTTGAGAACGCCATTCACACCAAAATACCGTCCATTCTAAATGTTCAACCCATGGGCTCCACATCAAATATGGGCATTTCAAGACGTCAATACTTCTGTCCATCTTTATTGGCAACCTCCCCTTGTCTTTCCTCCTCTAGGTCCACTTCGCCTACATGTTCTTCATTATTCTGAGGTCACACCCTAGGAATCCCAAGCAACCTTTCCTAGAGCAATCAATAAATATCGTTACTCCGTCCATGCAATTAGGCTATCGATGCTTGCATTGCATCTCTCTCCTTATGAGCATCAACAAAAGCTCTTTGCAACTTGTTCACTATCAGTCTCGTTTCTTGTAACTCATTCACTGACTTCTCCAAACTCTCCAATCTCGCTTCCTTCCTAGTATTCACCATCCACAGGAACAACTTGCATTGATACCAAGTTGATGGAACTGGTAGTATTATTGGCCGATAATTCTCAAAACAAGTTAGCTACAACCTCTTCTATGAGGAATGGAAGAGGGGAAAGGGAAAAATGAGCTAATTAGACCTAGTTCCAGATTACAACGAAATGGAAAGGAAACAATAGTTGAAATGAAAATGCAACTCCACTATTCCTAACATTCAAGAGGTCAAAGCTCTCCCATAAGCCAGCCCAGGATTTTCTGCCTTTTTCCAAGGGGCACAACCCCAGATAACCATCTTGCCATTGCCTTCATCATTCTTGGGCCTTTTGCCAGGTTTGCCTTTCTTACTGTGGGCCCCCTCTCGATTCTATGTCTATTGTGGGTTACTGGGCTGTATCCACTTGTATGCTGGGCATACTATAGTACTACTGGGTCCATCACAAACAAATAAAGATGAGATTCATAATAAATATATACAAGAAAGAGTTGACATGGCTTTTATCAAAGAGGAAATGATAAAAAATCGTTTAAGGTGATTTGAACATGTTCAAAGAAGGTTATTAAAGGTTCTAGTAAGGAGGATAAAATAGATGGTATAGAGTTTTTTGAAAAAGGATAAAAGATGATTAACACTTAATAAAGTTATTGAACGGAACATTTTGGCAAACAAAATATCCAAAAATTTTGTTGTTGGTAAAGCGCGGTGGCATTATGCAATCTATGCCACTAGCCCAACCTAGTGGGTTAAGGTTTGTTATCAAAAAGGTTTAAACTACCACAATCTTAAACAATAGGATTAAATTTAATTCAAATTTAAAATAAAGTAAACATAAATAGGATAGGACAGGATAATAGGACAGATCCTATTCCAACCAAGTTTATTTAAAAGAATATAATTCCTAATTCATAATAAATCAATATCCTAACTTCCAAAATATAGATGACATAAAGTTAATCTTTAGATTTTCCTTATCCCAGGATAGATCTTCCATTTTCCATCACAAATGCTTACAATTTGTGCTGCTTCTTCTTTGGCAAACAAAACATGTGCGAAGCCTTTAAACCTCCCTTCACGATCTGTAGCAAATCGAATATCAACAATTTCTCCACAATCTTTAAATAAATTTTCCCTGAACAAGTGTAAAGATCAGAAAAATATATACACAGAAAATATATGTGAATATTTGCACAGGAAATAATACGTACAAATCATCCCTTTCCACACTATATGATAAGTTTCCAACAAATAGCATCTTTGATGTGGCATTTTGTTCTTTTGAAGTAACTGACATTGTAGGCTGCAGAAGTTCGTGCAATAACATATATCAATGAGTCACCATTTTCATTGATGAAACAAAAGTCATAATTATTGCAGCCTTCAATATAAAGAATAAGAGATATCATCCATATTACCAATTTTCAAATTTTGGTTCTTATATAGTGCAAAACAATTGAAACACCAAAACTGACCATCTAACATCCTAAAAAATATTTCAGTCTACAATTAACAAGTCTTGAAGTGAGGTTAGTTCAGTTTCTATGAAATTTTTGTGAACACAGACCACACGAGTATCACCCAAACTAAATGTGATTGACCATTTTCTGCTATATAAATTACAAATAGCTATTGATCAGAATACTTGAACAGTGATATTATCTTAGAATTTGTGCCCCGTCTATTTTAACAGAAAATTACGTGTGTAACCAAGGTAAGAAGGAATAACATCTTCCAATATATCAACATCCACTGAAACTTCCAAAACGCATGCCTGACAAATGCAATTTACGTAGTTCAATATTATACATTGACAAAACTACAATTCTTTACAAGGAAAGTTATAGCTTGTCCATGCTAAATTTATGCTAAGAGGTGGAGATCCATCTCAAAATCGTCATGAACAATTTGACCACCATTATTAGCCCGTACAAAATACAGCTGAAGTGGGTTTGGAATTTTGAAAAGAAAAAACTTATTTATTAACCTTAAAAAAACACAAACCTAATATTGGCATCGATAAACAAGAAAATTATTATAGCTTGTTGCATCTTGCGTAACTATTTCATGGGTGTAAATCTTGGTGAGAATCTTATCAAAAAGTGGGACAGAGTACAGTGTAATCATAATATCATTCAAAACCATAATCACATCAGTTGATCCCTTAATTGTAGGCAAGTAGAAGTAGAAGTCATCTAACTCCGGTAACCAGAACCGTTTCTGATAGAACAGAGTTGCTAACGAATTCTACAAACTACTTATCTCATTTGACAATACTCCCTCCTAAGAACTTATCCTTCTCCACAAGGATCTTATTCGGATCAGTAAGTTGAATTTATTGATATGTTTCAAAAATTTCCAACCTTCAAACCATTGGCCCCATTGCCAAGAAGTATGCTTATTACTTACAGATTATTCTAACCTACTGATTATCATATATACATAACACCCCCCCCCCCAAAAAAAAATTGGAGCATAAATGTTAATCATGCCCAACTTGATTTAAAAAAAAGAGAATGGGCTAAGCCCAATTACATAAGGGAAAGGATCCCAAGCATATCATAAGGCAGAGTCACCCATGAAAATAGTAGTAGTCTCATTAGACCGAAAAAGGAGAATGAGACATGCATGCAAACTTGGATGCTGGTAATAAAGCAACAACCAAATATACAAGAGATAGAATTACCTCATCTTCTCCCAAGGATGCTTGAAAACCCTTCAATGAGTTGTTCCTGTTCATACAACTATTAAAAATTTATACCAAAAAAACTATAAAAAATTTTAAAGTAAAGTGAAAGGGTAAAATGTGCAAGCAATAGGATAAAAAAAATAATTTAGAAATGACAAAAAAAAAAAATCATAAATACCTGCTATTAGGGATATATGCAAACTTTTCACGGGCTATCTCAATTTTGACCAAACGTCTTAACAGCTCAGTTCCATTCAACATAAGGGCCTAGCATTATGTAAAGGTTCTTTAACTCAACAAGGTTTAGATACAAACAAATAAAAAAAGCATGTCATCTTTGCACCCTAATACAAAAAGGCTCAGCAAAAATAGGAACAGACAAAGCTAAAAGGTATGGCAGATTAGGAAAGATTACAAACAGAAACTGACAACATAGAGCAAGAAAGAAATAAAAACTTAAAGCTTTATCATTTATTATTAATTTTTAAAGAGGCTTGCCCATTTCAACAAAATAGCTTAAGCTATTTAGTTAGGATTGCCACAGCCTTGTTTGCCATTCATTTTTCTTATCGTCTTGAGATGTGGGATTTCTTTCAAAGTTTGTCTTTGACACCCCCCCCCTCACACGTAATGATGTAACTGGGATTTACTCACTCTCTCTCTCTCTCTTTCCTTTTTCTGGGTCCAACTATCGTTTGGGTCTAATTCTATTTGTTTGGACTTGCGTTCTTCAAATATCAGGGGACTCAAGACACAACTCACAACCTTCATTTTTCTTTCTTGCTTAGGCTTGTATAGAACTTCAGAGACCTCAAGTTCAACAAACCAGTTTTTAAAAAAAAAAAACTATGATAACATATTAATTTTTGTATTGGCTTGCTTTTGGGCTCTCCATTTCACCAAACTAGATAAAGTGACTAGTTTAGGATTGCCACAAGCTTATATGATATTTATTTTTCTTATCATATTATGATGTGAGACTTCTTTCAAAGTTTAATAATTATAAACCTTAATGATTATGCAGAGGTGGACAAAGATATGATCCACACTTTTACAGCCATCCTAAATGGCTAGCAAGTCATACATACGTCGACATCTCAATTCATACATCAAACAGATATGGTCATGGCTATGAAAGAGAATACAAGAAATGATCATAATGTTTCATTATTATCAAAGCGTTGTCAACTTATACCCTCAGTGTATAAAAGAACATCTGTTGACAAGATCCTCTGATTTTCTGCTTATATTATATGTTTATTGCTAGCTGACTATGATTTTATGTTCAGATTTTATTCTTACTTTATTTCCTTTTCCATTGCTATTTTTTGGGATCCATTGCATCTGATCCCCACATTTGTAATCAGATGAACCCTTATAGAATGCACAAAAATTTTCCTCCTCCACTGTGTTCAGCTTCTGCCCAACAGAGTCACAGGTAATAGAAGTTTCAACCATCCTTGATATATCAACAGTTCTGAAGTGACTGTGGACTAGACATGAGACAATATGACAAATGCTAACATAAAAGATGCTTACATTTTGTGCAGCTTCTTCAGTGGCAAATTCAACATGAGCAAAGCCTCTAAACGTCCCATCACGGTATAAGCCAAAAGAGACATCAATAATTTCTCCACAATTCTTAAATAAATTTTCCCTGAACAATGATAGATTCAGAAAAGGAAATACAGAAAATATATGTGAAGCACTTGCACAGGAAATTGTACATACAAATTGGCCCTTTTCACCTCATATGATAAGTTCCCAACAAATATTTTTTTTGATGTAGCATTTTGTTTTTCTGGATTAAACGCTGTTTTAGGCTGCAAAATTTCAAGGAATGACATATCATATCACTGGTTGAACATTATAATTTACAAAGAGAAATAAGAAAAGAAATCAGTCAATTACAACTTCCTTTCTAGTAGACCCTGTTGAGGTAGCATCAACCACTTCATCTTTCTTCTGATTCATACCAGCATCCATTATATGCTACAAGTGATCATGATATTAAATAAAATTAGCTTTTAGAAGCCACAGACAAATACAATGACGCACATGCATCTTTCTTAGGCGTATTCATCAACTCAACTAAAGAGAAAATTGATGCAGGTGTTATTAACTATTCAAAGTTGCAAATGTTTGACCAAGCCATAGACCAGAGTTCCGTTTCAAAATTGCAATCCAAGTTGGGGCGGATCAATATCTAGAACACAAACCTGAGGGGAAGTGTTCGGAGTTACACTGAAATATCTATTTATTTTGTTCTTTTGTTAGATGTATTTTTCCTTATCAGTGTTTGAACAGTTTAAGCACTGACATGTACCTCTCATCGGTTTTCCAGTTTTATAGATATTTCTTTATCTTCCCTGTATTCTCAGTCAAATAAGGCAGATCTGTGGTCGTTCATGGTTATTTATTAAACCTAATTCAGTGAAATAAGATTATCCATGAAATGCAATTTCGTCAACTGATCCTTCAATAACTATGGGAATCCTAAACAATAATCAATTCACGACTTAGATAACAACAGGCCCAAGATTCAGCATAATAATAACTCCAAAACCATTAGAATTCCATCAAGACAAGTTTCTCAACAAAACCAAACTTGCATCGCATTCATCGAATCCTTCTCTTGATCCATCATAGGAGTTGTCGTTTTTCCCAATTCCCTCCCTTTGAGCAACTGCAGAAGCAAGCAACTTCTTGGATGATGATTTTACATGGGTTTTCTGGACCACCTGAAAAGACAGTGATTGCAAAGATTATACCAGTCAATCGAAGGGACAAGGCCAATCAGAGAAAAGCCCAACATAAGACTTACATCATCCTCATCTAAGCCACTGTCATGGGAAGAGTCATTGCTTGACTCACCCTTCTTAGTAGATATACTATTACCTGCAGCAGAAGTAGCAAGAAACTTCTTCGATGATGTGGTTACCTGGGATTTTAACGACTAATCCGTAAATCCCTAAATTACAGTCAAAACGTCCAACTATTGAACAGAATTCAAAAACCCTGAATTTACATTTTCCATATCCTTATCTGTTCTGCTGTCAGAATCTAAGCCTGAGGCTTTACTTGAATCAACCTTCTTAGCAGGTTCTTCCTTACCAGCATCAGGTAATTTCTCAGGCAATATGGTTGGCTCTGTATTTTTATCCTAAAAACCATCAGCCGAATATCATTAGAATAAAGTATTTGACAAAATAAGAAATGAGTAGCCCAGAGGATCTCATTATTTACATCTTTGTCAATGGAGATACTTCCTGTATCTGACCTTGACTCGCCTTTCTTCTTTATAGCACTGAGTCCACTCTTACCTTCAGCAGGGGCTACCTTGGACTATGGAGCATAATAACAATAACCAAAAAGTATTAGAAATTTGAAAGGAGGCATTCAAGGGAATCCACTCAACATTAGAATATCGCCTTACTATCTTGAAAACAGTTACTATTTATAGTGTCATAACTCATAACTCATAAGCAACTTGCTCACTCACATAATTCAAACCAGAATCCTCATCTGAGTTTCCAGAATCTGAAATAGAATGATCTGAACTACTTTTCTTTTGATTTTCAGCAACCCAGTCTCTCTTCTGCTTCTTTGCAGTCACTTGATTCGCAGGCTCATCTTCCACCTCTCTCTTTCCTATATCAAGATCAAAGTACGGAGATAACCACATGAAAGTTTCTATCAAAATAAG